>JAODAL010005471.1:0-143280 GCA_025379985.1 Phyllomedusa bahiana
TGGTTTTTTTTAAAAAAACCCAAGGAAAAAAACAAAATTACAGAAAAAAAGAACCCCTTAAAAAAAAGGTCCCGTTCCCCCCTTTTAAAGGGAAAACCCCCCCTTTTAAATTTGGGGCAAACTTTCTTAAAAACCCTTGGGCCCTTAAGCACAAAAGATCCCTTTTTTTAAACCTTCGAAGGGGTTTTCCCCAAATAAAAGGGCCCCGAATGGGAAAAAATTACAACAGGGAAAATAAATTTCCTAAAAGAAAAAAATGGACAGGGGTTGTTTAATAATAAAAAAAAAAAAATTTGGTAAAATTTTTAAATGGGTGAACAGTTTTATTGGTTAAATTGCCTAAACGGGTTTTGGGAGCCGCGGGGTTCCCCCCCCAATTTTTGGTTTTGGGACCTAAACGGGTTTAACAAACCCCCAAACAAAAAAAATTTCCTCAAGGGAAACAAACAAAAAATTTTGAAAGTTTTTATTTCCACTTTTTAAAAGCTTCAGTTTTTAAAAAAAGTAAAGGTATTCGGAGTTGGTGGCAATAGGGGGTGTTTAAAGGAAGAGTGGTATTTCCAACCAATGTTTTTGTTTTTTGGATTGTTTAAATTTTTTTTTTAATTTTTAAGGGAGAAAATTTTTTACTTTTTTTTTTGGGGGAATTTTTTAAACGTACAAAAATAGAAAGGCCCTTTAAATTACCAAAATTATAAACTTTTTTTAACCACCCCCAAATAAAATAAAAAAATTTGGATTTTAAAAAAAAAATTTTTTAAACATTCTATAGGTGCCCTTTAGACTAATACGGGATCATTTTTAAAATTCCCCCGTTTTTTTTATTTTTTTTGGGTATTTACACCCCGGGAAACCCGGGCCCTAAATAAAAGGGGGGTTTTTTAAAAATTTTTTATTTAAAATTTTTGGAAAAGGAGGTTTTTTTATTGTTATAGGATTTGGGGTTTTTTGGGGGGTGAATTTTTTTTTTTTTTTTGTATTTTTTGTATTTTTTTTTTTAAGTGGTTTTTTTTTTTATTTTTTTTTATTAACCCTTTTTGGGGGGGGGAAACTTTTTTTCATTTAAAACCATCGGGGAATTTTACAGCAGCTTCAGGCCGGGATTCTTAAGCAGATTCTGTCCCATGATTTTTTTTGGGATTTTTTCCTTGGGGAGGGGGGGGGGGCGTGAATTCCTCTTTGACTGGGGGATTCTGTGTTATCTGTAACAATGTTTCTCTTTTAGTTTGACCCTCTGTTACTGATAATGACAGACTGCTGAAAAGCTCCAAACGAACAGGGAATGTCAACTATTATTTTCTTGTGGCCAAATGAAAAATGAAAGGGCTTAGGAATTATTAAAAAAATACTGAAAGTGATCTGGAAAATAAAAAAAAAACTAACCAAAAATCCCCAAAAAAGGTTTAACAAAAAATGTGAGTTAAAAAAAAAATCATTTTTTGATGAAAAGCAGTTAGTTACGTTTTGTTTCTACTGCACAAAATACTTCACTGTTATAAATTTCATCCTGGGGGGCCATACAAGATTGTAATTTAAACCCTAGGGCAGGTCCTCTCTCCCTTTCGTGCCATTGTCATTTCCCCCATCACTGTACCCCTTTGATTTGTAATGTAGGAACCCCCTCGAATGTACAGGCCCTGGAATCAAAGGCGCTATAAAAAAAATAAAAATAAAAAATTTATAAAGGCCTTTCTTTGGGATTCAGACTATGTGTAAGGAGGTGTCCCGACTTTCTCTACAGCAGTAGTTTGGGTGAAAGCTCATATATATTTGATTTTTACATGCTCAATCCTTTGTTCTCATGGAAGATAACTGGCACTGGTTTAATTCCCATTTCTTCTTTGAGAAAATGCACAGTTAGACCTAAAGGAGTCAGGGGTGGATGGGGGGAAGGGTGCCAGGAGGAATAGCTGTCTGCACCATGGGCGTTTGGCCTTTGTTGTGCCCAAGTTATTCCACCTCAATTTGGTAGTGGTATGTAGGGGCATTGAAACCCCCCCGGAACGGAAAAATGCAAAAACCTGCTTAAAGTTGGGGGTTTTTTATTTATGTGGAAAAGATATAATTTTTTTTCCCATTGTTTGTTCTTGAAAAAGCAACCTGGTTTCAGGGGTGCCCGGCACAGTTTTTTCGGGATTTTTTGAGGGTTTTTAGCAGGGGGGAAAAAACCCCCTTTTAAAAGCAGTTCTGTATTGTAGACAATTGCCTTTTTGATGCTAAAGGACAAAGTAAGCAAATGTGCAATGAATAGACCATTGGGGGGAAAATGTCAGTGGGGCCCAGTAAGGGTGTGAGGGCAATGTTCACGGGGGCTGTTAAAAGTTTCCCTATCATTAAAAGGGAGCTTGACGTTTTGCAGGAGCCCTTAGTTTATTTTGACGTTCGCGTTGTTTCGAGCAAGGGAATTTTTGGGGGAAAAAATTTTCCGGGGAAAGGTTTCCCCTTGAAAAAATTTAGGGGGTTTAGGGAAAATTTTGGGGGCCCGGACCCTTGGTGATCATTAAAGGGGGGTTTTTTGTCTAGACTATGTCTAATTGTTTTTTTTTTTTTTTTACCATAATGGGTCTGAATTTTCCCTTTTTTTTTTATCATTGTCCAAAAGAAACTTTACCCTTTAGAAAAATCAATTTTAAAATTTTAGAGCACCATTGAAACTTTTTTTTTTTACTTTTCAGTGCCTATAATGAGAATAAAACCATTTTCCCAAATAGTCTTGTGTAAAAATTTCTTTGTTTTTGTTACGTTCATGCGGAAATTTGTATCTTGTGGTAACCAAACTCCCTCATACTTTATTGCCCCCTAGTTTTTCCCAATTTGTTTTCCTAGTTACATTTTTTTTTTTTGGCCGAAAGGTTTTTTGGGGTTTTATAAATTGGGGGTTTTTTTAATATGTTAAAAAATGTTCAGTGCTAGACACTCATTGGACCCCCTTGAGGAACAGACTATTTTTTACAAATCGACATGATTTTTTTCTTATTCTATATGCCCCTTACCTTTTTCTTTTTAAAGGGGGTTGTTCCCCATGCTGTTTCCCAAGACCCCCAAACCCAGCTTCGGCTCTCACTTGTTTAGGTGTGGTGGTTCTGTTTTTAATTGCAGTAAATTTAGCTCTCTATTTTGTCAAATTGTTAGCGGGGACATTAGTGATGAAGGTTTCTAAACAGTAGTGCACAAGTTTACAGAGCTCTAAAGGATTTGTTTGTCAGTAAGTAACATAAACCAGCTCGTGTGCTGCTGATAAGACACCGCCGGGATTAGCGTCGCCCATCTAGCAACTGCTGTTAGAGCAGAGAGGTGGTCGGTGCCCTAGAGAAGCTGGTGTACAGAAGCAGGGGGATGAGAATGCTTAGCTCCAAAAGGGGAAACAAAGTCAAAAACCCCAATGTTTTGGTAATAGTCTTTTTTTACTTTTCCTAATGTTTAAAACAATGTTTTGGAAATACCCCTTAATTGGTTATTAGTAAATGCAATTTTGCTAAAGGTAATGAGGAAACCAGGGACCCTTTATAAGAAAACCCGGCTGTTTTTGGGGACCTGCCCTTTTTGTTTTTCCCGGAAAGACCCCCCCTTCCTTTGTGAAAAAATTGGGTGCAGTGGGCATATTGACCTTTGTAACCAAACTGTTAAAAAGGGTGGAACGGAGTTTCCAACTTGGGGGCAGGGGTTAAAGGGGTTTTCTCGTCAAGGGTTGTTTTTATGTTAAAGATTCTTAAAAAAAGTCCTTTGTAATATTGTCCATTAACAGTTCCACCCATTTAGATATCCTTCTTTTATGGGTGCATCGCTCCCAAAGGGACTATAGCACAGACCTGTTCCATCTCTTGATATGTGCCGCAATGGTTGCTTTAGAAAAGACCTGGCTTCTACTGCAGCCTAGTAGAAGCCAGAAGGCCCCTGAATAAAAAGAAACCCTGAAAACAGGGCTGGGGGATTTAAAAATGCAGTGTGACAACAGCTTTAATTCTTTTTGACACCCCTAAGGGCTTTCTCACTTTTGTGTCGGAGCTTTTATTGGTTCGTTACCCGGCTGTGAATGACCATTTTTTTACAAATGGCTGGTGCCTGAAGGTCCCTTTTGACTACAGTGAAGTGTCTCAGGTTTTAGCCGCGGTGTTCGTCATTTAAACAGAAAAACTAGCGCAGCATGCAGCACTATTTTTTTCCATCACTTTTAACAGAATCTGAAACGAAGGTTC
This sequence comes from Phyllomedusa bahiana, assembly GCA_025379985.1. Classification (NCBI taxonomy): domain Eukaryota; kingdom Metazoa; phylum Chordata; class Amphibia; order Anura; family Hylidae; genus Phyllomedusa; species Phyllomedusa bahiana. The sequence goes on from JAODAL010005471.1 coordinate 4,197, forward strand.
TGTATGTAACCTCCAATGCAGATGTGATCCAGTGCATAAGGGTGCTTTCACACGGTACGTTTTTTACCGCAATTTTTGATGCATTTTTTTGTGCAGAAAGGCACTGCGAATAATGCTGTACATTGCTGCACAAAAAATGCGACAAAAATCGCGGAAAAAAACGCGTCAAAAAAGCACCGTGTGAAAGCACCCTAAAGGGAAAAAAAAAGGATGCAATGGAATAAAGTGACTTGGTGACCACAGTAAAAAGGCATAGGGGCAATCACTAAAGTGTTAATGTCTTTATTATTTCTGTATCCAGACGGTCTTGTACTGTGGGGATTTTAGTCAGTTCAGCACTTCACTCCCCCATGTTTGTGTTTCTACTATACAGCATGTTCTATTGCTCTCTGTATTGGTAATTTTCATGGAAGACTATCCATCCTCTCCTACTCATCTGCATTCATGTCCATGCTTCCATCTATTTTATCTGTGCTCTTGGCTGAGCAGTGGGAGAAAATGCACCTGAAATAACACTGACAAAAAGCTTAAAAGACAGTAAGTCAGACATAGATAAAGAGGTAAATACTGACGGGACAGTATGAATTCTGCGTCCTTCTCTCTGCACCACGTATCGGTGCCCCCATCTTTTACTAAATGTCTCAGAAATAACACTATACCCACTATTGCTTGTGTAGAGCAGAGAATGGTGCAGTCATTATAACATTATTTTTTATCTGTATTTACAGAACCAAAAAATGCTAAAATGCGTCTGGCCGTGAAGTTTTTCCCACCCGACCCAGGTCAGCTGCAAGAAGAGTATACAAGGTCAGAGATCTGAAGAATGTGTGGGGGGAGGATTTATCCATCATACATTTCTATACTGACCTCTGTTCGGTTTGTTTAGGTACCTTTTTGCCATGCAGATCAAGAGAGACCTTGCCGAGGAGCGACTTGTGTGCAGTGATAATACCACCGCGCTTCTTATATCCCTGATCCTGCAGTGTGAGTATTACGATTACATTTCATGGTCAAGGATGTGGAGTCATTGTGCGATTGCTTTCCTAGAACGGTTTTGCTTACTTAGCTACTGTTTGTTTTCTTTATATTGTTCTGTTAAGTTTATTTGTTATACTGTATCCTTCCGTAACAAAATCCAAACATGAAATTGGCTCACGCTTCCGTGCACGTGTCCGCTCCTCCAATCTCGGTATAGTTAGTACGGTTGAAAAAATGACATGCGTCCATCAAGTTCAACCAAGGGTGGGGAAAATGCGGGTGAAGGGAGGGAGACCAGGATTTTAAGCCCAGCCTCCCCACTGGTTAATGCCCTGAAACCCACAAGGCAAGAACCAATCTGCTCCAGTGGAGACCCCATCTCTGACCACAGAGCCGCCACCAGACAGGATCCAGAATTTTACATAGTTAAGTACACATTGATATTCTTTAGTTTCAGGTAGGTATATAAGCCTTTCTTGAAACTCCCAACTGTTCCTGCTGTGACCAGCTCCTCAGGTAGGCTATTCCACAGATTCACAGTTCTTACAGTGAAGAACACTTTTCTCCTCTGGAGATTGAATCCTTTTTTTTCTAGCCAAAGGGAATGTCCCCTTGTCTTTTGAGGGGGCTTTTACTTGAAATAATTTTCCCCATATTTTTTTGTACGGACTATTTATATATTTATATAAATTATGTCCCCCTGAAGCCGTCTTTTTTCAAGACTAAATAAGTTCAATTCTACCAACCTCTCCTCATAACTGAGATGCTCCATTCCCCAAGTTTGGTTGCTCGTCTTTGCACTCTCTCTAGCTCCATTACATCTTTTCTATAAACTGGGGCCCAGAACTGAACAGCATATTCTAAGTTCATTTCTGAACTGAAAATTATAAAATTATATGGGCAAGAAGCAGTGCTGGTCATTTTCATTTGAGAATGAAGCGTTCCTCACAGCATATAGATTGTTTATTCCAAATAAGTCAAAGTAAAGAAATAGATATTTGTCAGTTCATATATACTTCAGTTTTAGTCTTAATGGCTTCTGTGGGGAGTGCTCCAAAGTGTCTTCTGTTTTCCATAAGTAGGTCCATGTCAATTGCCCTTTAATGTCTGGTTCACACTTTTTGACTTTTTTTCCACTGGAAAGTTAATGGGTGAGAAAAGGAGCCAAGCTTTTTTCCATTTAGTTCATCACGCAAGAGAACAACTGGCAAAACCACTTTAGAAACCTAATTCATTCACACTTTTTCTTTTAATATTTTGCATGTAATTTCCTCACTTTTTTCTTTTCTTTGTCCTCTATAGCGGAGGTTGGGGATTATGATCAGAAGGTGGACCAAGAACACCTGAGAAGCACACAGTACTTGCCGCGTCAATATAGTCTTGAGGATCGTATACTGGAGTGTCACCGGCAGCACCTGTGAGTCACTTATGTCACAAATTTTTCAGATTTCAATCACAATTTTTATTTTAATTATATACGATTTTAAAAAAAATAGGTCATAAGTATGAAATTTTGTTCATTATTGTGTTCCCTTTTAGTGGTATGTCTCCTGCTGATGCAGATTTTCAGATCCTGGAGATTTCTAGACGGCTTGAATTGTACGGAACCCGTTTTCATCTTGCATCTGATCGTGAAGGTGCCAAAATCAATTTGTCTGTGTCGCATATGGGAGTGTTGGTTTTTCAGGTAATGTCTATTTATTGGCAAGCATAAATTACAACAAAACAACACTACCCAAAACTATGTAATAAACACAAAATAAATTTTATTGAAATATAGACAAATAAAGACATAATAAACAACACAAAGCGGTGCTGGAGTACTGAAGGCACTACCACATGGTAAGTATTCCAATAAAAGACAGAGTAAACTTAGTACCACAAATTCAATAAGAGTGCAGATGCAAGTAATACAACCCCAACAACAATTCATATACAGTAGAAAATGCATACAGTTGAAACCAGAAGTTTACATACACTATATAAAAAGACACATCTGCATGTTTTTCTCACTATTTGACATGAAATCAGAATAAATCTCACCCGTTTTAGGTCAATTAGGAACCAAAATTATTTTATATTTGCCAAATGCCAGAATAATGAGAGAGAAAGAGAATGTTTTAAAGCATTTTTATTACTTTCTGCGAAGTCAAAAGTTTACATATATTTCATTAGTATTTGTTAACATTGCCTTAAACTGTATGACTTGGGTCAAACGTTTTGGATATCCTTCCACAAGCTTCTCGCAAGAGTTGGTAGGAATTTTGGCCCATTCCTCCTGACGTAACTGGTGTAACTGAGCCATGTTTGTAGGTCGTTTTGCTCACACCTGCCTCTTCAGCTTTGCCCATAAATTTTCAGTAGGATTGCGATCAGGGCTTTGTGATGGACACTCCAAAACATTGACTTGGTTATCCTTAAGCCACTTTGCAACCAGTTTGGCAGTATGCTTTGGAGTCATTGTCCATTCGGAAGACCCATTTCTGCCCAACCTTTAACTTCCTGGCTGATGTCTTGAGATGTTGCTTCAGTATTGCCACATAATCCTCTTTCCTCATGATGCCATCTATTTTGTGAAGTGCACCAGTCCATTCTGCAGCAAAACAAGCCCACAACATGATGCTGCCACCCCATGTTTCACAGTTGGATGGTGTTCTCTCCCTTTTTCCTCCAAACGTAATGATGGTCATTATGGCCAAACAGTTCAATTTTGTTTTCGTCAGACCACAGAACATGTCTCCAGAAATGTAGGTCTTTTTTCGTGTGTGCATTTGCAAACATTAATCTGGCTTTTATGTGGTTTCTTTTGGAGTAATGGCTTCTTCCTGGCAGAGTGGCCTTTCAGCCCATGTTGATATAGTACTCATTTCACTGTGGATAATGATACAATCTTACCAGTTTCCGTTAGCATCTTCACAAGGTCTTTGCTTTTGTTCTTGGATTGATATGCACATGTTGGACCAAAGCACGTTCATCTTGGAGACACAGAATCTTTCTCCTTCCTGAGCGATGTGATAGCTGGACATTCCCGTCTTGTTTGCACTTGCGTATAATTGTTTGTACATATGAATGAGGCACCTTCAGGTATCTGGAAATTGCACCCAAAAATTATCCAGACGTGCAAGTCCACAATTCTCTTCCTGATATCTTGGCTGATTTCTTTAGACTTTCCCATGATGTTACAGACAGAAGTAGTGTATTTCTGATGTGATTTAAAATACATCCACATTTATGTCTCTTAATGCAGATGTTACCAATAAATCAGAAGCTTTCAAAGACCTGACATCATCATATGGGCTGTTCAAAATCGTAATCCTAGTGTATGTAAACTTTTGACTTTGCAGAAATTAAGAAAAAATCCTTAAATATTCTCTCTTATATAATTCTGGCATTTGGTAAATATAAATAATTGTGGTAATCCAAATTGGCCTAAATTGGGTAAGGTTTATTCTGATTTCATGTATGACAGTGAGAAAAACATGCATATGTGTCTTTTTATATAGTGTATGTAAACTTCTGGTTTCAACTGAATGTATTGAGATACTGACCTATAGTACTATGCACAATCATCAAATAAATGGAGAAAAGGAAATGCAGACCAAATGTTTCCTGACACCATTTTTGTCTGTATCCCATTTTCTCCACTTATTTTATCATGTCTTTTTATGTGTATATTTCAATAAAATTCATCTTATGTTTATTACATAGTCTTAGGTAGTGTTGTTTTGTTTGGTGTCATGTTGTACATGTTGTATTATACCCACTTTTTTGTATGGTTATTAGTTCCATTTTTTGATTGGCGGATGCAAGCATAAATTACAAACCACATATTTCTTTTCTCAGTGTAATAAGAGGTTCAGTGCTTCCATTTACTCTTGTCCAGGGCCATTTATGAGTGTTCCTAATAGGAAATCTGAGTGCTGTCAAAGATGTTGTTCATCCACATTTTATTTCAAGTGGACAGGCCTGATAAATAAACCAACCCTTATTCACCACCTTGCCTCCACCCTTCATACCCTTCTCCGATCTCCTTTTCCTGCATTTTGGTCCCAACACTAGAAATGCCTGCCCAGCCAATGACTGTATAAGGTGGGTCACTGTTGTCTCCATTGATTGACTGAATGGAGGTTTCCAGTGTTGGGACCAGATGGCAAAAAGAGTAGATTAGTCGTGGCTAGGATGAATGGCTGGGAGGCAAATAAGGATGTGCTTACATGATGTTTGTCATCTGTTGACAGTATCCATTGGGAGACTGTAAAAAAAAAAAAAAAAAGTACTCGATGGATACCTTTTATGGTAAACCTCACTATCCCGTACATATAGCCTATACCGATAGAGCAAATGTAGTGCATAAGTGCTCTGCAGGGGTATCTTTTGTGGTATTTCTTTTCGTGGTATCCTGATGGATACCACAGACAGATGGTAAAATACCATATGAGCGGCCTCTAAGGCTTGTTTAATTTTTTTTATTTTTCTTATCAAGCTTGGTGATTTGGTGCCTTGTAGGGGGGGGAGGTGTGTGTGTGTGTGTGTGTGTGTGTTGTGCTGTGTGTGTGTGTGTGTGTGTGTGTGTGTATATATGTATAGGGTGTGTGTGTATGGGTATGAGTTTGTATATTTATACATCTATACATACACACACAAACAAACATATATATGTATCTTTATATATAATTAAAAGATGATCTGTCAGCCTTTTATGTGGCCCTATGTAAGAAATACATATTACTGCAACCGGTCTGTTCTTCAGCTAAAGACAGCAGCAAAAATATCATTCGCCTGGTAGTATACAGCAAACCAACCACCTGCCTCTCTCTGAGGAGACTGACAGGTCGCTGTATGTGCATGCTCATACACAGCAACCTGTTACCAGCCTGAAGGGTAGGGAAAGGTAGGGTAAGCGCTTACCTTATCAACATACTGGACTCCTAACTATTACTATTCAGTGCTACCATTAGCTAAATGGGGAAACTTTTTGTGCCATATTAGCATCAAGGAGTATGGAAATGTAGCTAACATTTTTGCTTTTATGCAGTAAGGAGTTTTTTTTTGCATAATGAATATAATTAATGCTTTTAAGCTTTATACTGTTAGTGTACTGAAATTCCTTCAAATCATATAGATATGACTAAAACAAGTGTAAACTTTTGTATATGTCTTAAAGGGAATGTGTCATCAAAAAATGAGTCATTGTTTAAGTCCCGTTTTTATGTTAAACACATTTTAAGGAATTTTTGGTATTTTTTTTTAAATTTTCCATATCACTTTCAATATTTTTACATAATTCTTAAGTCTTGCAGTTTTCACTTTGACCACTACGCTTTGTTTGCACTACTTTAACAGCAGAGAGATGCGTTACAGTAACTTCATGCACATAGGAGACTTAAGACTGACTCCGTCCCATTCACTTGATCACTCTATTCACACTGGTGTCTCCTTTCAGTTTGACCCTCTTTGTGCTGATAAAGAGCAGACAACTGAGAATCTTTCTCTACAGAACAGGAAGTGTCAGACTATTATTAGGCTTAGTGGCCAAAGTGAAAACTGCAGGACTTAAAAATATTGAAAGTGATATGGAAAATAAAAAAATATAACCAAAAATTCTTAAAAAATGTGTTTAACATAGAAATGTGAATTAAACAAGAAGTCATTTTTGATGACACATTCCCTTTAATGTTTAGCCATGAGATTGGGCAATGTACTTGTATTTCTTTGTCTCCCAGAGTACCCATACGCTCTTCATTCTCTTATCACATAGGGTAACACAAAAATAAACACATTCAACTGGTCAAAGATCCGTAAGCTGAGCTTTAAAAGACGACGCTTCCTTATAAAGCTGCACCCAGAAGTTCATGTAAGTATTTCAGAAGTTAGTTGTAGTAACAGAGTGTATTGTATATTGCTAATGATCTTAAAGGAAAGAGATGTTGTTGGTGTTTTTTCTCTGTGTTGTCACATTTCTTATTTTGTTATTGCCCTGTTTTTCCAAAGCCCTTCCCCAAAAATAAGCCTTTCCTTGTTTTTTAGCAATTTTTGGAGTCGGCTTTAAATATAAGCCCTACTTCAAAAATAAGCCCTAATTAGTCAGCGCCTCCAGTGCTAGGTTATGGCACTCACATCACGGGTACATAACCTAAAGCTGGAGGCAATGGAATAGGCATAATGTAGCTCCCAAGTCGTCCTGTCGCTTCCTCCCACCATGGCAGGGTAAAATCTGCTCACCTGCTCCTGTGTCCCGAGTGTCACCTGGTGCCCGCCACCTGGGTCCTGCCTCCCGGCCGCTACTGTGCTATGGTGTGGGCTTGGCCACAGCTCTAGGGTCCCACCTACTGCCTCCCGAGTGCCTCCTCTTGGGCTCCGCCACCCAGCCGGCCTTGCTCGCTTCCACAGATGCAGCCACATGTAATGTCACAACCAGCTTTCCCGAGTCCCGCTCCAGGCTCCTGCCTCCTCCTGACTGTATAGAGAAGAAGAGTGCCACTGCCACACATAGTGTTTTGAGAGTGCCGGTAAATGTTATCCTAAGGCTATGTTCACACGGCTTAACTGCGGGACGTAATTACGCCCCGCAATTACACCGTGTGGCCGGGAGCGGGGGGCCGGCACCTCGCCGGCCTATTGACTTGCATTACCAGCGGCGCGTATACGCCGCTGGTAATTCACGTGTCAATTATCTCACCCCTCGGCGTATTCGCTCTATGAGAACTGTGGTTACCGTAGTTACTAGAACATATTCAGCCCGTAATTTGCGCACTCCGGCGTGTAATTACAGACTGAAATACATCCAGGCTATTGCCGTGTGAACATGGCCTAAGTGACACTGACACAGCAAAAGCAATTGTTAATGTAAGTCAGCCCCTCGCCCCCTCCCCCCCCCCAAAAAAAAAAAACAACAAACCTCTAGCCCTTTTTTTGGAAATGAAAATAATATAAGACCCTGTCTTATTTTTGGAAAAACAAGGTAGTAGGCAGTGATGATTGATTATTAATTATAACTTACATTTCTGTGCTTAATTTTATGTTTTGCCCCCTTGTGACAGGGCCCTTATCAGGATGCCCTTGAATTTCTCCTTCCAAGTCGGGATATGTGTAAGAGATTCTGGAAGATCTGTGTAGAGTATCACAGCTTCTTTCGTCTCCAGGATCAACCAAAACCCAAATCCAAGCCGGTTCTTTTGAGCCGTGGATCTTCATTTCGATACAGGTAATGTATAATCCCCGTTTCATTTTTATTTAAGCTGATCTTGTTTTTGATTTGTTAGGACCTTTAGGGCATGTCCCCACGGCAAGGGTTTTCGGACGGTTTTTCAGCCGGTTTGCGGTTTTTCAGACCGCCTGTAAAACCGGCCGAAAATGAGCATAGTTGTGCTCTATGGAAAACCCGTGCAGCAGTCCCCACTGCACGGGTTTTCCGTCCGACGGTTTTGCCACCGGCGATCCGGCCGCAAAACATTGTAGAAGCACAATCTTCCGTCTGGTTTCCGGACGGAATATGTGCTTCTCAATGTGAAGGGGGAGGGCTTTTCTCCGCTCATCGCGGAGAAAAGCAGTCCCCCCCGCGGCCGTGGGGACGGCCGCAAAACAGTGCGAATACCGGTCGCGTAACCGACCGGTATTTTGCACTTGCCGTGCCCTTAACACTTTTTCTGTGAAGTACTGTTCTCACTCGCTGTCAGAAATCGCAGAAGCTACACTGTGGTCCCTCAAGTTACAGTGGCCTCAGGCTATGGTGTTATTACCATACATTGGTCTTCCCTTAGACATTGTATTCTAAAACCTCAGCATACAATGTCATAGACTCTGCGGATCTGTGGTATATGTGATTGACTGGAAGATCCAACCAATTATAATGAACATTTTACTTGTAACACATCTGTATTAGTGAGGTGCATGCAGTGATTGGCTGTCTACTAGTGCCTCTCTACAATATTGTGCAGTGCTACATTTTCTGTAATACTCATTACATGTGCAGGATAAGCGACTCCTTTAGGCAGCAGGTGAAAGGGGACCCATTTTTTTTTTTTTTTTTGGTGCATTGTGTATAGAGAACATGACCCAAAGAAGCTTCTATCCTTAAAACGGAGAGTGATTTCCAGCTCCCAGCAGCTATTTCTGACTGGTATATGCAAGAACTTGCTTTATCTGTGTTAATGCAAAATTAACATTGAAGAACATTAAGTAGATCACTATGTTCGATTTACATCTTAGGGCTTTGAAATCAATTACCAGTTTTCCATAGAGTTATGGTTTCAACTTAACTGGTCATCCTAGAACCAATTAATATTGTATGTTGATGGACCACTGAGTTTGGGAACATGGATATAGGTCAGTGTTTTTGCCAGATTGTGTAAGACCCAGGTAAATGGCTGCAAATAATGTTCGGTATCAAACCCGCAGCGCTTGGTTCACTGTGGTTCTACTAAACAAAATTTAGATCATTATATGGCTCATTGTTGATTTGAGATTGGGATGGTAGAACCCATGGGGGCCTAAATGTTGCCACAGTAATACAAATTTAAAGGGGTGTTCTGATAATTCAAAAAGCCTGTTCGTCTGTTGTGGCATGATGAAAACTAGAAGAAAAGAAGCCTACTTACCTCCTGGGCGCTCTCCTTCCATCGCTGTGGCCATCCTGGTAATCCTGGCAGTCGCCTTACACGCTAATCGTTTATGTGACATGTGCAGCCAATCACAGACTGTAGCGGTCATGTAGATGTGAACCCTGTGGCCTGTGATTGACTGCACCTTTCATGTAAACGATGAACGCGCAAGGCTACTGCCGGGATCACTATGAGGGCCACAGCGACAGATGGAGAGCATCCAGGAGGTAAGTATGCTTCTGGTCTTTTATTTTTCATCATGCCCCAACAGACAATAGAGCATTTGGAACCCTTGGAGCACCCCTTTAATTTACTGTTATGGCAACCTGAAAAGGACCTAATGCTAAAGTAGTGCACAACATACTTTGCCAACGCCTTCTATGACCGAGGACAATCAGAGGAAGACATGGCCAGGGACTAGTTATTATTTTACTAATCTTATTGTACGATATCCTATTATATAGAAGCTTATATATAACACATCTATTTTTGTTTAGTGGGCGAACACAAAAACAACTTATAGAGTATGTACGGGACACCAGCATCAAGAGACCACCATGTGAAAGGTGAGTAAAAACATTGTAATCAGTTCATTTTTAAAGTGCAAGTTTCCTTTCTGAAATGAAAACATGAGTATGATCGTCACAGATTTTTAGAATAAAGGGTTGTGTGCACGCAGCTTTATTTAGGCGGCAATTATTTATATCGCTTATAGAATAGGTGACAATCGAATAGAATATTGAGATTGTTGGATGTCACTGCATATTACACCGAAACACAAAGCAGCTGCAGACCTTTGATCTTATTTAATCTCCACTTTTTAACATGCGGTTATGTAGAATTCCAACGTTCTTTTCCTCTTCATTCCTATTCAGTTCTTTTTCCTGATACAGAGCTGCATGTAACCAGCACTTTAGAGTGCCATAGATCTGCAGGAGATTTAATAATTGGGGCTAAGCTTCCAGCTTTTCTATGGGGTATGGAGGAGTTCTTTCCCTGAGGATTTTGTTTTTCATAGTTTGCAGAATTTCCAGCCACATACTTGGGGGAACAGAATGTCTTTAGATTTTATGCAGATTTCGGTGCGGGAAGTCTGAAGTATGTTTTAGAGTTCTGACCTCTTTAAAGCAATTAATTGGCACAGAGTTCTAGAGCATTTAAACTTATGCTGCATTCATATGGTGCAGTTTTGTTCCAGCTCTGGAAAAACTGCAAATGTTTCTATTGCAATTTGCTATTGTGGTTTCAATAGGTAACACGTGTAAAATTAGGGTATGTTCACGCGGCGAATTTCGGCATGTACCTTTGCGCACCGCAATATATCTGCTGGTGAAAATACGCCCTGGTCAGCGTGTACGTTCAACAGTGGTACAGCCCGGCTTCCTATCACTTTTGTTTTCCATGGTGCGTACTTGCCCCAAAAAAGTGACATGTCACTTCTTTTTATAGGTGCACAGTGCTGGTGAACACGGCGGATTATCATAGCACTCAATGAGTGCTATGATTTTACCATATGTGTGGGGAATGTACTTCTGATGCATTGCAGCACAATTACATGCCGAAGTACAACCAGCAAATATGTCATGTGAACATACCCTTAATGTGTTTCACCTGTAAAAACGTCATAGCCAGTTACTGCATCAAAAAAAGTATGCTTATTTTCTTGTTGGTTTTTGGATGAAGTTTTTAACTGCAACAGAACCGAACACTCCAAGTACGCTAAATATATTTTAAAGGTTGACATTCATTTTAAGGGGTACTATCATCTTAAACATATGTCTTCTTACTCCAGATATGGTATAAATGCCTCATAAGTATGAATCTCCGTTCTGGGATCCTAACCTATTTGAGGGGCAGGGTCACAGGATGTATTTTAAAATGAGTGGTCACATAGACAGACGGGGAAAGTTGTTATATCGCTTCTGGGACTCTCACCGTTCCCTGGAACGGGCCCCTGAAATTGTTGTCTCAGAATGGAGAGCCGTTCGCACTTACACACGACTCTCCATTCTGTTTTATAGGAGCTCCGATCACTCCACTCACCTATATTCGGAATTCCCATAGAACAGAATGGAGAGACATTCATACTTTCAGGACCAACACCTATCAGACTTGGACATGTCCTATTGATATGCCATTGAAGTTTATGGTTGGAACACTCCTTTAAAGTTGGTCATGATGAATCCTGTACACAGAATATCTATATATGATTGCTATAACCAATGCTATATACTCAGTGGAGCCTGTCAAGTGTATTTGCCTACTCAAAATGTTCTGCCTGTCATGCAGCCTAATCTACAGTCTGTCCAAATGTATTTGGTAAATGTTCTCCATACCTGTACAATTGTTGCTGTATATTAACCACCTTAGGAATATCCCACATCACATTACCATGCAGTGGGTACAGCTTTAGTAAACTTTTTTTTTTTTTTTTTTTTTAAATGATCTTGCTGCCACAACGGGTTGTGATGGTGGGCATACTAAACAACAGGGCTTAGATGCCTTTCTTGAAAAATATAATATTACAGGTTATGGTTACTAGAGTCTGGAGATAGGACCTTGATCCAGAGATGTATTTTGCTACATTTGGAGTTGGGAAATAATTCTTCCTCCCGTTTGAGGCAATTGGCAGCCACCTCATAGGGGATTTTGCCATCTTCTTGATCAACACAGTAGGGCTATAGGTTGAATTTGATGGATCTGTGTCTTTTTCCAACCTTATCCACTGTGTTACAAAGCAAGAAACATTAACATATCAAACAAGAGATATGAGCCCTGCTCGTAAAAGCTTAAAATCTATATCTATCTATCTTTGCGTCACCATTTTTTTTTGCCACCACTACGCTTCCGCTGACTTCTTGTCTGCAGCCTTTAATCCCACATTGGCACTATAGGAAAATGTGTGACCTTCTGCTTAGCTTCACTAAACTTCTGGGTGTGCATCAGCGCAGTGCTCCATGCTTCATGTACAGTACATGTTTTGAAGCCAGGCTAGTGCACACAGTAGCATAGTGCATGTGCAGGGTTTCATTGTGCACATCCTAGAGCTGGTGATGTCAATCAATTAGGGACAGTCAGAGTTAGTTGCTCCCCAAGCTCATGACTGTGCTAGACTCTTTCTAAGGCTGGAATGCACAGTGGACTCCTAACTTGTTTTATATACAAAGTTGGAAAAGTTTGCTAGTGCTTATATAGTAGAATGTATCTCTAAGTAGAAGAAGAGAACTAACCAACTATCTCAGAGCAATGAAACTGATATAGTGCCTATTGAGCAAATCCGATACCATTCCAGTGTATAAGGGGTGTGTCCCTACACTCACTGAGGCTATGTCTACAGAGCACAGGTATTTGGTTGGATTTAGTATTCAGAATCTGCCGAAAATCCGAGTGTAACCAGTGCTGTGTAGTCCTCCATAAAAAAAATCTGTGCTGTAGTCTACACAGTACGGTTTGTTTACTGAGGGAAACCTAAACCGTAAAACTGTGCTGGGCCTTTGGGAATCTGAAATCCAGCTGGCGTTTTTGCACTAAAAAACGTCGGCCCGATCCAGCAATGTAAAAATTACGTTGGATTTTGGACGCCATTTTCACTTTGTCATGTGGACTCCACCTGACTTTGTCAGCTCGGATTGGACAATGACAGACTATGTAGGGAACCACCCCATTTTGTAACACCCATCTGACAGATTCAGTAATACATTTCTAGAAGGATTAAAAGGGAAACACCACAACACAGAGCTTTAATAAAAAATACTTCAGAATATTTTCACAGGAACCACAAGGATTTACTTAGGCAAATCGGGAACAGCCTCTTTAATAATAGATATTAGTAATAATATTACCGAATGTCAAATAAGCTGTAATCTCTGTGTTAAGTCTCTTCAACGTTGCTTTTATATGTAGTACCTGCTTGTGTATTAACAATTGGGCTTTGGTGTCAGTGGGTTTCTCCTGACTGCGTTGCTCTCTGTCCTGCAGGAGACACAGCAAACCCAGAGTGTCCCCTTGCACTGTGATCCCTGACTCTCCAAAGCAGGTGCGTTTAGATTTGCAGCACTGGGTGCCTCTTGCTTTGCTGTTCTTCTGGCTTGTGACTGTCCTGTGTACTGTTTCTGTGTTTTCTTAGACTCCTTTAGTTTCTCTATGCTTGCTTTGTTGCTTACTATATAATATATGCTAATATATGTTGCAACTGTCCTGTTTCATCCCATGTGTATCTTCTTACAAGTAGTAATGAATGCACTGCATAATGATACAGTCTTTTCTACACTGCACTGTTGCTGCTTAGTGCCCCTACCTGCTCAGCACCCATACTGTTTTAAGATTTCGTTGACATTACTAGCTGGTTTTCTCCTGATTTTCTTCTATTTTAATGCTATGCTTTTCAAGCACAAAGCAGACTATTTACTAGTAGATTAGGTGACTTTGCCATAGTTTTGTTACAATGTACTGTAATGGTATAATTTTTTGCTTCTTCTTCTCTTGCAGAACTTCCCTTTCCCTGAGAGTGTAAAGACTCCTACTTCACCTTCCTCCCTAATCCTATCCCCTCAGTGTTTTTTTAACCCTCCCGCCTCCCCCCGGCATAGTAACACAACCAAAAATGAGAACATCTCGACTTCTCAGTGGCAAGAGGAACCTGTCAAAGGAGCTCCGGAGAATACAGGATCTTCAGTTCACTCTCCATTACAAGGTGTTTTACCCAACCCCACCCCTTCCTTGCAGAATAGACAGGACCCAGGAGAAATCCTGGGTACTGAAAATGTCCAACAGGGTGAGGATGTTAGGTTGTGGGTGTCCGGGGTTTCTGATTCACTTCTTTTGACTGAAGAGTTTATAGATGATGATCCAGCAGACATCTCCTTCAGTGGAGGAGCACAGCTATACACCTATGGTGGGAGGTTAGAGCCACCTGACCATGATGATGATCTTCCACCAGAAGAGTATTATCTGGATGAGAGGGATTTCAATGGTAACTCAAGGCCAACAGATGCTAGTGAGTTATTAGAAATGAAAGCTCAGGCAAGTTTCATGCAGAGTCTACTGAACCCATCTGAAAATGGATCTCTCCACCATCACCGCTCTGAAACCGGGTCCCTGATTCACCATCGTTCCGAGAGCAGTTCTCTCACAAACCTCACTGGCATTCCTTCATTTTCTCGATCCGCTAACCACTCCACTGCCAGCTCAATGATCAATTTTCCAGCTTGCTCTGTGCGCTCAGAATCAAGTTCAGCATTTCAATTTGGAGATATACTGGACCAGCTGGAACAGCTTAGCTACCCTCCAACAACCACTGAGGACTCTAGCAGTTCTGAGGATAACTCTTGGGACTCTGAAGAGGAAACGCCAATTGATATGAACTTATTCTTCAGCAATCCACTGACGCATTTTACTAATTTCAATCAACTTGGGCTGCAAGATGAGAAGGATTCTCCTGATGTCTAAAAATGGAATTGATCATATGACATAAACAAAGAGCACTTGTAGATGAGGGTATAAGTCATTGCTGTACATGCTCTGTAAGATTTGCTAAGGAATATTCTATCAGCAAGTCGTCTTGCTTTCAATCATTAATTTTCAGGCTGTAATAGATGCATACAGCAATGATTGTTTCACTAAATTCACTTAAGAAATGGACTAGAACAGCATTCAGGTGCCAAACCAGACCTCACATATGGTCACTGTGGAAACTGGACATATTCTGTCTTAACGGTAGAGCAAGGAAAGCTCGGAAATAGTCATGTTTAAGCCTTCTGTAAAATGTACGAAAATGAGGACATACCGAGCATTTATCCTTGATTGCCCCATAATCCAAGTTGCTTCGCAGATTGCTGCAACTCCTTGTTTTTGACGTTTTTTGGGCTTGATTTTTTCAGATTTTCACATTAGTTTATTAGTTCACACATTAGCTGAGCTTTTTTACAAAGTAACACTAATTCAGTGTGATATTTTTCTCACAACCTTCTTTAAATAGCACTTCCCACCTGTACTAATTTGCTAGCAACACTATTTAGCACTGAGTGATGTTTATATACAGCACAAATCACTACATAAGCATCAGGGTTTTCTTTTCTTTTTTTTTTACGGTCTAGAATAGAAGACGTAGAACTAATATTCACCATTTTTCCCAAGTCAAAAATCCTTCTCATGGTGGGTTGTCGGTTCTCGGTTTTATAGAGACTCAGATCTTAAGCTTGTAGTTTCAAAGATTGCTTGTTTGCTCTAACAATAGCTCCTTTGGCAATGCACCTTGCTTTGCTCTTACCATTTGCCTTAAAGCCATTTTGGAAGATCAACTAATTTTTCGAATTGCTAACCAAGTTGGAAATTTTGTCAAACACATACTTAATGTTTATGCGAAGATGCTTCTTGTTCTAAGACATATAAAGTAGAGTGCAAAAAGAAAAACAAAGTGGCACGTTGACTATGAAGATAGTTGTGTGCCATTGGTTGGCCACCAAAGAAGGGCTTTCGAAGCCTTTCTCTGGAAGAGAGGGTTTAGATACGAAGAAACATTTAGGTTACCCATGCTTGCTGTTCTACTCAAAATGCTATGGAGAAAAGAAAATTATGACTATTTTTATTTGGATCTCTTGGAGCTATATGCTTTGCTGATGCCAACATTAATTAAGGGGTGCAGACTTCCTGAAAATGTGTTCGGAAATGTCGCCACCCGCCAGATCATCTTACACAATCCTATACCATAACAGTGGTGTGTGCTTGAGAGGTTGTGATAACACTAATTATGTATTTAATAGTGTAATTTTAATCTATATTTATGTTTGTCTTAATCAGAGTTCTATAAGCTCGTCTCGGATTTTATCAGTATGGTGCTCATCTACTCATATATGTCGGGGGCTTTATGTAACCAAATGAGCCCTGTCACACACATGTAACCTATCTAGAGCAATATCCGTATGATGTAAAACATGTTTGGAATCCAGTCTGATGTAACCATTCTATTTAATGCCTGCTATAATGCGATTCCTGAGACTCTCACAATTCGGTATGTTAGTTGTTCCTAGATTTTCTAATAGTGCCTTGAGAATTAATACAGTTTTTTTGCCTTTTTTGTCCATGTGTCTGTAGGTTAAAGTTATAAAAGGTGCCAATATACCCGCAGGAAAGGGATTGTTTTACTACAGTAACTGTTCTTTTTGTTAACCTGTTTTAATACCAAATGTATCTGCAATAAAACTTGGAGTGCTGGAGCTCTCCTCTTTTACACTTTTATGTGACTGTAGTCCTGCTATTATTATTTTCAACTCTACAATTTAGAAGGCTGCAGGATCATGTAGACTATCCAAACCACTGCAGGCATGGTGGTAATACAATTCTGGTCAGTGGAGATGCACGTGCAGTTGTTGTGTGTCTGATTTTAGATGACATGTTATGGCAACACAACCGAGGTTTCCTCATTAGCTTATTAAAGGGTGTTCCCACCATGCACTTTGATGGCATATTGATCGAATATGCCGTCAAAGTGTGATAGGTGCGGGTCCCACACTTATCTTGGGAATGGACCCCCAAAAGTGTCAGCTCAAAACAGATTAGGTTGTACTGCTTAGAATGAAGAGTAAGTCTCACTTGTGCAATACTCTCCGTTCTGTTCTATGGGAGTTCCAAGTACTGGTGAGTGATGTTTGTTCGGGTGTATTCAGAACTCCAATAGAACAGAATGGAGAATCGTGCACAAGCACAGCCAGCTCTACATTCTGAGTTGAGACTTTTTGGAGCCCGTTTCCGAGATGAGTGCGATTCAGAGGTTGGACCCACACCTATCACACTTTGATGAAATATCAACAGAATATACCATCAAAGTGGGAACACCCCTTTAATAAGCAGTAGTTACAGTTGAAACCAGAAGTTTACATACACTATATAAAAATACTATTTTTCTCACTATCTGTCATGTAATCAGAATAAACCTTACCCATTTTAGGTCAATTAGGATTACCAAAATTATTTATATTGCCTAGTGCCAGAATCGTGAGAGAGAGACAATTTTTAAGGACTTTTTATTACTTTGTGCAAAGTCAAAAATTTACATACCACTAAATACGTATGCCTTAAACATGTTGGGACAGCCCATATGATGATGTCATGTCTTTGAAGCTTCTGATAGTTTTATTGCAACATCTGAGTTTATAAGAGAAACACCTTTGGATGTATTTTTTATTGCACACCAGAAACACACAGCTGATTCTTTAGACTTTCCCATGATGTTACACACAGAAGCAAAGATATCAGGGATCGAATTGTGGACTTGCACAGGCCTGGATCATCCTTGGGCGCAATTTCCAGATACCTGAAGGTGCCTCGTTCATCTGTACAAACAATTATACACAAATAAAGAACAGGTGGGAATGTATAGCCATCATAGTGCTCAGGAAGTAGACGGGTTCTGTGTCTCAGAGATGAATGTGCATTGGTCCAACATGTGCATATCAACCCAAGAGCAAAAGCAAAAGACCTTGTGAAGATGCTGGCGGAAGCTAGTAAGAGTGTCATAATCCACAGTGAAACGAGTATTGTATCAATGTGGGCTGAAAGACCACTCTGCCAGGAAGAAGCCATTACTCCAAAAGAAACATATAAAAGCTATATTAATGTTTACAAATGCACACAGGAACAAATACCTAACATTTTTTGGAGTACATTTGTTCCTGTGGTCTGACAAAACTAAAATTTAACTGTTTGGCCATACTTACCATTGTTACGTTTGGAGGAAAAAGGAAGAAGCTTGGAAGCCTAAGAACACCATCCCAACTGTGAAACATGGGTGTGGCAGCATCATGTTGTGGGGTTGTTTTGTTGCAGGAGAGACTGGGGCACTTCACAAAATAGATGGCATCATGAGGAAGAAGATTATGTGACAATACTGAAGTAACATCTCAAGACATCAGCCAGGAAGTTAAAGCTTGGGCGGAAATGGGTCTTCCAAATGGACAATCACTGAATCATACTGCCAAACTGGTTACAAAGTGGCTTAAGGATAACCAAGTCAGTGTTTTGGAAGGGTCATCACAAAGCCCTGATCTCAAGCCTATTGAAAATTTATGGGCCAAGCTGAAAAGGCAGGTGCAAGCAAGGCGACCTACAAACATGGCTCAGTTACACCATTTCTGTCAGGAGGAATGGGCCAAAATTCCTACCAACTATTGTGTGAAGCTTGTGGAAGGATATCCAAAACGTTTGACCCAAGTCATACAGTTTAAGGGCAATGCTGACAAATACTAATGAAATGTATGTAAACTTTTGACTTTGCAAAAAGTAATAAAAATGCCTCTCTAATTATTCTGTCATTTGGCAAGTATAAATAATTGTGGTAATCCTAACAGATCTAAAATAGGTAAGGTTTATTCTGATTTCATGTCATGGGAGAAAAACATGCATATGTGTCGTCTTATGTAGTGTGTATAAACTTCTGGTTTCAGCTGTACCTTTGTGTTAATTATGTCGTACAAATGGATTCAAGAATTAAGTAGTTGAATTTTCAAACTTTACCTCCTTAATCGGGTATTTCCGTCAGCTTTTTGCCCTACCCACTATGAGTCTGTGCCAGTTGCGTATTTTTGTCTCTCTTTATATCATTTTGACCCGATCCATACTTAAGGAAAATATATCCATCTTAAACCTTTTTGCCTCAAGAAGAATTTTCATACTTGAATTATAAAATAAGAATAAATTATTTTTACCCTCATGCTCATGTATGGTCTGAAAGTAGGCAGGTATACGAAAAGAGGGGACTTGCGGTTGAGGGAAGAGTGTATATACCAGTGATGGTGAACCTTTTTGAGACCTAGTGCCCAAACTGCGACCGAAAAAAACCTTAGTTACCGCAAAGTGCCGCCGACGTCGGCATAGAGCAGGGAGGTGACGTCAGGAAGCAGGACCACACAACAATTAATACCAGGGATGTGACTGCCGCTTAACCCATCACTCTGCCATATTTCCACTATACAGTGACCATATAGTGGTAGATGGCAGTGTACACAGGTGCTCAGCAGCCAGTCGACTGAATAATACCACAACATTATGACCACATCTCACCACCACATAGTGCCTGAATAATACCACAACACCACATCTCACCACCACATAATGACTGGGTAATATCACAACACTACATCTCACCACCACATAGTGACTGAATAATACCACAACACCACATCTCACCACCACAGGGACTGACTGAATAATACCACAACACCACATCTCACCACCACATAGTGACTGAATAATACCACAACACCACATCTCACCACCACATAGTGACTGTATAATGCCACAACACCACATATCACCACCACATCTCACCACCACATAGTGACTGAATAATACCACAACACCACATCTAACCACCACATAGTGACTGAATAATACCACATAGTGACTGAATAATACCACAACACCACATCTTACCACCACAGTGACTGAATAATACCACAACACCACATCTCACCACCACATAGTGACTGAATAATACCACAACACCACATCTCACCACCACATAGTGACTGAATAATACCACAACACCACATCTCACCACCACATAGTGACGGAATAATAATACCACAACACCACATCTCACCACCACATAGTGACTGTATAATGCCACATCTCACCACCACAATGTGGTGTTGTGGCATTTTACAGTCACTGAGTGACTGAATAATACCATCACACCATGACCACATATCACCACCACAGAGTGACTGAATAATGCCGCCACACCATGACCTCATATCACCACCACATAATGACTGAATAATAAAGCCACACCATTACTGAATATAAACCATTCTACTTTGCACACATGTAAGAGATTACAGTTCAGGCAGATTTAGTGACTCACAGGTGACGCTTCTCTGAGTCGTTCACATTCCAGTTTCTTCTCCATCCGGTTCACACCTTCATGCTGACTTCTCTCGACCAACACTCGTCCCTGCAGATTTGGACACAAATATCTTAGAATCCTCACTTTTCCAGCAACTCCTTACTTATAGGTATATAAGCAGGGCTGTGGAGTCGGAGTCAGTGCCTATTTTGCAGGAGTCTGAGTCGTCATAAAAGGGACCGACTCCCAAAATATATAATAAGTTGGTCCGGTTAGTTCGATGCAAAGAGCAAGAGGCATTATGTCCGGCCAGTGCTACTGCTCCCATATCTTCAGCCTTATCACATGAGGAGCGTAATTGATGATATGGAGCAGGCAAAGCGCTGTCCCAAGGGAAAAGATTCCGATCCCATGACAAACAAATTTCAGCAAAATTTTTCACCTGCTTTCAAAGAAGTAGAAGAGTTCAACCATTCATCAAAACTTACTGTGGCTGAGGTAATTACTTTATACCCCGACGTTGTTAGAGATGTTGCCCCTGTGGTCACCGTTTTCCTCCCAACCCAAGTTAGTGTAGAGAGGCCGTTCTCTAGCCTGGAAATAATGAGATCAGATGTGAGGTCATGTATGCAGGATCTGATGGAGACGATACTATTTCTCAGAACAAATTCAGAGACTCCACAAATGTTCCTGTAGTGTTTTGCATATTTACAATTTTTTTGTGTTCTAAAGTCATATCCAATAAATATATTTTACACTGACAAGCAAAATGGTAATGTTTTGAATTTGAGACTTTCAGGCTCCATATCTCTCAATCCACTACAGCTTTGTACATGAGGCTACTGTAATTTTATATACAGTCATCTTACATCTTATACATAAATTTGACTTGCAAGTATTTAGCATCTGCTTAGTTCTGCAGATTCTTTCCTGTAACTGCATTGCTACTGTTTTGCTACTAAAAATCAAAATGTTAATTTCTATTATTTTGTTAGTATTTGGGAAATGCACCTTTTGGTTTTCAATACTGCCTGAATCCTTCTGGGCTCTGAATCAGATTCAAGCATGTCTTGACCAAAATCTGATCCCAGGTCTCTTCTACATGTTCCCAATGTTGGTGAATACTGGACCTGGATACAAATACAGCTTTTTCTTCAACTCTACCCACAAGTGTTCAAAAGATCAAAACATTGTTACCCTTTTGCTTGTCAGTGTCTGTTCTACCTAAATAGCTTGATTATTGTATCATTAGGTGATAAGCAGCCAGATGTTACCATTTTACTACAGTAAAGTGATCACTTAAACATGCGCCATGTATGAGGGAGTCGGGAGTCGGAGGTTTGGGAAATTGAGGAGTCGGGGCTTTGGCTTGCCGACTCCACAGCCCTGTATATAAGTCCCCCTCAATTAGGCAGGTATAGAGATATATGTCCCCTCAGTCGGCAGATATATATATATATATATATATATATATATGTCCCCACAGGCAGTATTACAGCTCCCCCTCGGGCAGTATACAGGTCCCCTTGGGAAGTATATAGATAGCTCCCACTCAGGTCGTATACAGGTCCCCACAGGCGGTATATAGATTCCATCAACAAAAATAACATTAATACTCACCTTACCTCTTTCCCAGTGCGTTCCTCTTCTGTCCATCACTGGCGGTGTGATGGCATCATCACAGGTCTGACACTGTGACCCGGATGCCGAGCCCTCCAAGCGCGGCGTCCGGTTCACAGTGTAGGAAGCCAGCGAGTGGCCAGCCTGGCATGCGTGCCAGCAGAGATGGCCCTGAGTTCCACCTCCGACACGCGTGCCATAGGTTCGCCACCACTGGTATATACTATCAAAAAGTACATTTGCCATTGGCAAGCTTAAACCCTTTTCCCTCAATAAAAAATGAAAAATGAATATGTAACCTTTAATCAAAGATACTTTAAAAGTTGCTAAACCAATTATTTAAATTTACTGCACCAGATCTCTCTGATAAGTGTTACTTGTTTAACCAATCTGGCCAAATGGAAGTCAAATGAGACAAGTACTTGATGTTCACAAACTGTATCCAAAAATAAAGCCTAATGACTGTATCCAAAACTGAACAAACCTTAGGCTGTACAGGCAGGAGGTAAAACACTGTGTTAGGGTCCATCCACACGGCAAGATTTATTGGTTGGATTTTCAGACGTTTTGCGGATTTGGAAACCATCTGAAAACTGACAAGAAACCCTCCCCATAGACTTTAATAGAAAATCCATTCAGTAGCCTACAACGCCGGCATTCTGAAAAACTTGGAGCATGCACAATCTTCTGCCTGGTTTTCGGACAGAAATTCAGTGTTTATGGGGGACGGGCAAATCCGCAAACCGTAGACAGAACTGTCCCCACAAAACCTTTGAAAGACGATAAAATACTGGGCAAATTCTTAAACGGAATCTGACCGGCGTTTTACATATATCGTGTGGACGTACTCTTAAAGGGGTTGTCTCGCTACAATGATTGGGTTTTAATTAAAATATCTTTAAAAAAACAAGCAGATTTGCAATATATGTTCATTACAAATGTCCTACTGATTTTGAGTTATCCCTGTTAGTAGTAGTGCATCATCTCCTGAAATCACTATAGCAGCTGACCTGTTGATCTTTATCTCACTGGCTGCCAGTGCTGGTGACTCATCTGTTTCTGAATACAGGTCAGAGCACAGAGCCCCTCCCGCACAGTATGCTTCTGTAGGGAAGGGAGGGGGAGGGCTCTGGCTTCTGTGTCTGTGTAGCGGGATTAACCCTGTGTGTGCCTGCTACCTCCTGCTCTCTACACAGATTGAGGAGAGCAGAGGTGAGGCTGATCTGTGGTCAGTAGATGTGATAGCTGTGAAGTGTGTTACTATAATCACGATGTGTCACTAATACAACAGATCAGGGAGGCATGTGAACGGTTCATATCTCTCCCTGCTCTGCTGTATTAGTGACACATCGTGATTATAGTAACACACTTCACAGCTGCTCTGTGTCTGTTCTGACAGGGTTTGTTTGTTGTTGCTGGAGATGTCCCTGGAGATTTGTATGCTAAGCATGGGGTATAGGAACCTTTACATCCCCCCCCCTGCTCTGCAATTAGCATACACAGCAGCTTCACAGACCTCTCCACACTCATAGATTAGCCCTCTCCTGTCTCCTGACTCTGTGGAGCTGACAGTGCAGCTGATCCAGCAGCCGGCAGCAGACCTAGGCAGGCACACAGGGTTAACCCTGGCAGCAAACCCCCTCGCCCTCACCCTGCTGTATAGAAGGAGAGCTGTCTGTGTGCTGAGGGGAGGGGGGAAGAGGGAGGCGAGGAGGCAGACAAGAAGCACGCCCCTGAATTCAGTGTGTCTGGCAGCATAGGATTTTTGAAGTAGGCTGAAAGCCTGTAGTGAGACAACTCCTTTAATCACCCACTATGCTCAAACAGTTGCTATCTGGCTTACACAGCAACTAAATATCCAGACCAGACTGAGAAATGGATACAAATAAAGCATTCAAAATTTGCTACTTCTCTGTGCTGTTTTTGCAACACTGCCTAAGGTTAATTTAAGCCTCACAATCCTACTCAAGTGCATTGCTGGCTGCCTGATTTCAGTCTTCTTGGGCTATTTTAACCTGTTAGTTCTTTTACAGGCATTTAGTGGCCCTCACATATACTTAACTTTACAGACACTATGAGTGACATTAAAATTATACATAAATATGGAGCCTAAGAGTATGTTCACATGGGGTAAATTTGGCGCACATTTCACCGTGTATTTATGCTCTAATACGGGCGAGATGCGCGCCGAAATTACGGTAATCCATAGTTCTCATAGAGAACTATGGATTACGCCTCCTCTCCACGCACGTACAATACTATCGTATTGTACGCGCGGGGAGATAAGTGATATGTCAATTACTTGCGGCGAATATGCACCGTGAGTAACGAATGTCAATGGGGCCGGCGGGCTGCTGCCTGCGCCGCGGGAGTATGCGCGTATCAGCGCGAGCTCCCGAAACGCACGATGTACTGCGGTGTGTACTGTACGCGCTGCAGTACATCGTTTGAACATACCCTAATAGTGTGGCAAATGTTGAACGTGTTATTTGAAAGTAGACATATGACACATTTGTGAAATATCATCCTGCCCTTTATAGCTATAGCCACTTTCCTGCATGTTGGTATCAAAGTGGTGAAAAAAAACAGTAAAAATAGACGTTTATACATGTTAACAGGTACATAAAAAAATAAGTTTAGGAATTACCTAGATTTCTGTATTGATTACTAATCAAATGTGGTCTGAGTTTTAGGAGTCAAAATTATAGAGAAATGCAATAGAACTACACTGATAACTCGTAAGCCGTTGTACAGTTCATGTCTTTTATTGAGCACATTGGATGTTTACTAATAGTGCAGGGAGAACACGTAAATTTGTGATTATATTCCCTTTAGTAGCACTTGCCTCCACCAAAAATTGTCCATTCAAATGCAATTTGGGCCTTTAATGATTGTTTTGACACATCACCTAAAGTCTCTTCAGCTTGAAGTCATAGACTGCTGACAATGGACGTATGGGTATGTCTTATTGTCAGTAAGGAGCTATGTAGCAGGCTTATTCATTAAGTCTGCTACATAGGCAGCGGATGCCGGCTGATTATTACAGCTGAAAGCTGCCACTAACAGCAGAGAATGGAGCAGGCTCTGATCCCTGCTGTTTAATCCTTTAGATGCCGCACCTTCTGGATGAATGAGCAATAGTACCGTTCTTCTCTCCGATCGCCCGCTCACTCCCAACGAGATAGCAGGGTGCCGATCGATTACCATGACAGCTGGCAACCTTCCATAGCTGCCATAAGGTTTCTATTTCTTCCTGTCTGAGGCAGCAAGTAATAGAATTACCATCTTGGTACACCCTTCTGCAATATTAATATAATACAGAAGGGTACTTGAGCACTAGGGGGCGCTAAATGTACATGTAAAAGAAAACTTTTAAAAGTATAAAAAATAGTACAAGTTTAATCCCCCTCCCCTTTACCAATTGTACAAATAAAAAAAAGGTACACATAATTGGTATAGCTCTAGCCATAAAAATCTGATCTATTAAAATATAATTTTTACTATATGCTGAAAACCGCAGAAGAAAAAAAATTCCAAACGTCAAAACTGCATTTTTTTGGGTTATTTTATGTCCCCCAAAATTGGAATAAAAAATTATCAAAAAGTCGCATCTATCTTAAAATGGTACCAATAAAAAGGACACTTTTTAGCCTGCAAGAAATTAACACTCAGGAAAAACCCCAAAAAATGATTGGTTGTAGAAAATGGAGCTGCAGCGCAAGTTTAATAAATTTTTTTTATCTTAATCGTACCAAACTTCTGAATACTGATAACCTCATTTATACCGAAGAAAGAATGACACAAAAACAAAACTCCTCACAAACATGGTGCAAGCATGTTGTTTTTTTTTCACATTTCACCACACTTAGGGCCAGTTCACACGGCTTATTGCCGGCGTAATTGCGGGGACGGATTTCGCCCCGCAATTACGCCAGCTGCCGTGCAGTGGGGGCCGGGGGGCCGGCATCTCGCCGGCCCCATAGACATTCATCATTCACGGCGCGTACACGCCGTAAATAATTGACATGTCACTTTCTCACGCCGAGTTCTCTGTGAGAACTGTGGATTACCATAATGCCTGGGACGGATTTCAGCTGTATTGGAGCGCAAATACGGTGTGCAAAACGGCTGAAATCCGTCCCAGAATAAGCCGTGTGAACGAGCCCTTAGAATGTACTAGGAAACCGAAAGAAAATTCTATGGTACCGTCAATGGCATTAAGAAGAACATATTGTCCCTTCAAAAACCAAGCCCTCACATATCTATGTAAATGGAAAAGTAAAAAAAGTTATGGTTCTTGGAATGCAGGAAGGAAAAAACATGCCAAAAAAGTATAACCAGCTGTCATGAACGTGTTAAATTTCTTGTTTCTTCAATAACTACAAGACATCCAGACCCTGAGGCATCAATCAATCCCAATCCATGATGTTCCCTTTAAGGCTATGTTCACACGGCTTATTTCAGAACGTATTTACATCGGATTGCCGATCGTAACTACGTTCTGAAATCAGTTGAAAAATCAGTTGCCAAATAAGTGCCACAAGTGTGGCACGTATTTGTAACTGATTTCCCGAGGGAAATTCACCACTCCATTCTTTTGTAGGTTTGAATCCGTCGTAAAAAAATTACATGCACATTGTTTTTTCCGTCCGGATTGCCGTCGTCAATCCGCGGCGGCAATCCAGCAGGGGAAATACGCGTCGAGTGAACGACGAGCCGTATTTTCTATTGAAATCAATAGAAAATGGGCTGTTATATTTCTGACTGATTTGCCGACGGATTGACGATCGTCAATCCGTCGGCAAATCCGCGGCGAAATAAGCCGTGTGAACGAGGCCTAACATGGGATGAGGTTTTGGTTTTTATGTTCATTGTTTTTCCTCCAGAAAAATAAGTGTGCCTCTGTCTGGAGAATATTTTTCAAAAGTATTGTAGAACATCCAGGTAGTCGGACCAAATGTCGAAGCCCATCGGAGGTTTGCCTAGCAGCCCATAGTTTTTGCGTTATCAATGCAAGTAATTCCACAGGGTTAACTTTCTTTTTCTTGCAACTGTATGTGTATGCCTAGACGCACATATCTTCACATATCTACCAGAGCTGAAGAGAACAAAAATCTATAGAATCCCAGTACCGTAAACCTTTAACTCGCAGTCTACCGATGTCCTGATTAGGCACAGGGGGTAATTAGATATGAAAAATAATATAGAGTGAAATTAAAGCTGAAATAACTTTTTGCCTCTATTATTATTCTGACATTTCACGTTCTTAAAATAATATAGTAGTGATCCTTATGGACTCGAGAAGTTTAACTGTTAGGAATTGTGGAAAACTGAAAGTTGACCGTTTTTTGTCCGACTGCGTTTTTTTGTCACCGTTTTGAAAAAAAAAGCGGTCGTTTCTCAATCAATTGCATGGGCCGACAGCAAAACGCTGGCGGTTTTGGGGACATGTTCCTAATTATGTTGGCGCCAGAAAACGATCGGAAAAATAACGACCTGTGTAGACTATAGAACGTTTTTTCTCTTAAAGTCTATGGGCATGCAAAACTATTGGATTTCCAGCGGTTTTAGAATACTAAAACCTCCGAAAATACGATAATTTTTTCATGCCGTGTAGACGTAGCCTAAGAAGCCAGATCAGTCCTGTTGACAAGACGCCTCAGGCTGTGATGCCACCAGCCCGGCCACTGATAGAGTAGAAAGCGGTGGTCAGTCACTATAGAAGCTTGTGTAAACAGGCAGGAGATATAAACTGCTCTAACTCTGAAATTAAGCAAAACTGTAACGGCAGTGTATTAGGTAGTAATCTTTTTTTTTTTTTTTTTTTTTTTAACCTTTGCCTTATTGTTTGTAGCTAATCAATGAGATGGAAATACTTTAATACAAAAGCTCTAGCTCTTATATTCTAGCTATGTATTCTATTCAATCTTGGCCGTGGAAGGGTTAAAATGAATGCCCATCCTTTTTTCACATCAGAAAAATGGAGACCTGAACATTCAGTACTAAATGTTGGAACTTCTAAATATCACGAAGAGAATATAAGTTTCATCTTATATGTGGCTGTAGCTTATAATTGATTCTGTAATGCTGTGGATCTAAGTTCTGACGGTCCTGGAATGTATCATATAAAATATAACTTTGAAGAAATCATTTAAAATACTTATAGTAAACAAACAAATATACTCAAAAGTAGAAAAAAATAAAGTGTCGTAGACCTGTATTGCGCCATTCCATGGAATAGTTGCAGGATGAAGGTACAGATAATGATATAAGTATTTCTGTCCCTATATTTCCTTATCAACAGGTATATTGTTGTATAAACTAATGGCTTATAAATTGGGTAACCGTCTTGATAAGGGCGACCTCTTCATGAAGCCTGTCAACCCAGGACTCTAGATAGCCCTAAGTTAAGGATAGAGTTTGTCTCAGCATGTTTCGATTTTCCCAAAATCTCTTTAGGGGACAAAATCAAGGGGTCTTGAAAATGAGGACAGAGAGCCCTGAAAAGTCAGTAAAAAAAAACAAGGGGCCCTATACAGTGTGCAAAGTCTAGTGCTATGGTGTATAGGGAGAGGTAAGTGAACCAAAGATGCCCCAATAGAGAAAGTACTCTTCGCGCTAGGTATATACTGGAAGAGTTCCTGCATATGGCAACCACGGCAAAGCTTCCTGATCGGTTTTGGGAGGGAATCTGAACACCCTTGTACAAATTAAATGGTAATCGAAAACCCACCTAAATCATTGGGTTGCGCTGACATATAGGGCCACACGTATGAAAACTGTCTAGGTCTAAGACTTTCTTTGTTGCCCATAGCAACCAATCAAAGCTCCCCTTTCATTTCATACAGTGTTCCGAAAGGGGCACTCCGACCGGTTGCTATGGGCAACAAAGTGGGTTAAAAAAAACTGGGTTAAAACCTATGCATTTCAGGCATTGTCTTTCCTGCCCTTGGCCCCGTGACCGAGGGGAGGAAAGACAATGCCTGAAACGCGTAGGTTTCAACCCATTTTTTCTATGTACCGTCTGCACTTATCTATGTGTGAATAAACAAAGCTCTTTTTTTCACCAAATACGCTGGAACCATTTTCTTTGTTGTATACCTTACTTTTTATTGCACTGTTAAACCTCTTAGCTGTGCAGCAAAATAATTAGCATTCTTTATGAATCTCCAGAATTCATTAGCAGTGGGATATGAATATTCAAGACGTTGTCTGTCTGAAAAGATTAGCTTTCAACATGTAGGGAACGTTTAATCAAGACTTTTTCCAAGTGCATGTCTTTTTCTTTTTTTTTTTTTCCCCTGGTCACGAGGTAAGACATTTTACATGCTTACATGCACACATGTTTCTCTGGTTACTGTCCTGCTGGCTCTCTGCTATTTGTCTTATCTGATAGCAGGGAGTGACGTCTTTAAGGGTCAGGACACATGACTGCAAGCAACCTGAGAACAGAGTGTATTGTTTCTAACAAACAAAGGAGATTAACTACTTTTGAGTGTTTACTATGATCTTTAAGGCCTTCTAAACTGTAGATTACATCTATTGCACTTACGTCAGTGCAATTAGAAGAGTTGTGAATATGGAGCTGAATGTTTTATCCGCTAAGAACCCACCCACAGCCTGCCCAGAAGGGATAGGATGCAAGACTCAAAAGTTGCTTTTTGCTCTGTAAAACAGCATGGTGTGATAACCTTTTAAGTTATCTTCTTATTAGTAATCAATGACATAAACATGAGATTGATTCTGGAGACAGTACATGATAAATGAGAATAAGAAGCACATAACATAGCGAAGATTAGGAAAAATTTTGAAATTCATTTAAAAGGGAAAATTAAAAACGTTTTTACATCTTGTCACCTTATAATTTTAGTGTATAGAGATGAAAGTCATTCTGTTTTTAACTAGACCTACACTTTATTTGGAGAGAAAAAGAAACTGTTACGGTCATACAAAAACATTAATGTACTAAAGTATTGAGCTTCTTTAAAGTAACATAAATATGACATCACTATGCATGTAAATTGCTTACTTTTTCTAATATAGAGCTTTTCAATTGGAATAATAAACCATTTTGCAACATTCTGATATACTTTGTATTTTAATTACTTTCTATTTTTAAGATCAGCTCCACAATTACGCCGTGTGAACATGTCCTTATTTTAAATAACTTTACATTAAAAGAATGTACAAGCAAATATAAGAACTTTTTAATATAACTTATTACTGAACAGTGCCTCTTTCTGTATTAATGAGACTACTCTCCTCCATCCTGCACTGATTGTTTACTCTCAGACATAGAAAAAAAAACATTGCATGATCAGGTTACAGCTGCTGCCTATAGAAATCTATTGAGAGGGGAGGAGGTAAAATCTAACATTCAAAAGCTAGAAAAACTGTACTGCTCTATAACTGTCACACATGCATGGCTCCTTATAAGACAGCACCGATACACTGTTCACGTGTAGCTGTTTAAATTGAGCTCTGGAGGTCCTATAATACTTTACTGGGACAATACATGATAAAGTCAAAACATTGCTCCTGTTGTATTCTTGTGTGTAATACTGTTAACATGTCTGTTTCAGTGAATCATGTGTTGTTGCAAGGAATAATTTCTGGAGCATCTTCTCTCACTTTGTGTTGTTTTCACATTACTTTATTATTTTTCTGACAATTTATGAATGAACTGACAACTGGGTGTTAACACTCACCATGTTAATGGGGCAAATATCTTCCCAATTTGACATAGTTAGTGGTAACAACCAGTTATTATCTAAACACAAATTATAATCCAAAATTCTGTATAGTATTTAAAGAGAACCTGTCATATAGATTATGCCCCCCTTGCTGAGGACAGTAACAAGATCAGTGTCAGAACTGTGTTCCAGCACTGTGTCCGCTTATTCTGTAAGATGTGGCAGTTTGAGTATTAATTGGCTCAGTCAGAAACGTCCATTCTGGAGAGTCATAGCAATGAGCTTACCCCGCCACATCAATGATAAACCCCCATATATACTTTCAATAGGTAGAAACATGTGAATAACTGACAGGTGGGAGGGATAGCTTTTTGGTGGGCGGGGCTACACCTGCTCATGAATAAGATTTGAGGAAAATGCTCTAAAACCTACTGTATCTTACAGAATATGGGACAGCGGCTGGGACACAGCAGGTTATTGACACTAGCTTGTTCTGTCTTCAGCAAGGGGGGGTATAACCTATGTGACAGATTCCCTTTAAGGTTAATTTAAATAGCATTGAGAAACCATTTTAAGATTTAGTCTTCAAGATCTGATTTGCCCTGGATCAAATTTTATTATGTGGCACCCGGCAATGCCACCTAAACTGTCTATGTATGTAAAATGTCCATACAGCTACCAATACTGTCCCGTAGCTATAGCAAAGGTCTCCAAAATTTATCTTTTGTGTGGCCAACATTAAATTTCAAATGTACCTTTTTCACGTACTGAGTGATTATTGATGTAACTGTCTGTACCCTTTTGAGAAAAATATGTCCTCTATTAATGTTTACTATTGTAGTCCCAGATGAGTAATGGTGAACAGAATTTTAGGATATGTTCACATGAGTCAGGTCACAGTCGGACCCTCGTACAAAGATCTAGCAATGCAAAAAATACAATCATCAGGGTGACATGTTATGAATTTTGTCCACCCAACATTTAATTTTATTGGCAATTAGTAGTGTTGAATGCTCTGAATCTATGAACCTGTTCTACTACGGGTCATAGATTTGGCACTTTCCATCTCCAAAACGATAACTCGGGCTCTGGTAAACCACTTTTAACTTGTGCTGGCTGTGCCAGCAGTAATATGCCGTCCTCCCGTCATAAATGTATAGAATCATATGATTGTGGTGCGACGCCCCCACATCTTAAGCGCATTACAAAGTTGTGCGGACGCCGCACAATGCACCTTCTTTTGGAGTGAACCTGTCAATTCATGAGAGAAAACAGGGTGCATCAGTTTTTGGGCGGCTGAAATGGTCAAGGACACCAAGAAATGACCGGGTGCAGCCCCATACATACATGTCTACCTAAGTGATGTGGATTTATTGTGACATGATTAATCTATGATAATATAATTACAACTCAGTTTCGGGGGAGCATGATGAGATCTGATCCCATATACATGTCATAACTTATTCTGGTCTTACACTGCATTGTTAGTTCTGTACAGTCCTGCCAGATTTCTATTGGATACCCCACTGTCATATACCAGGGCAATAGTCATATAGTACCACGCCCACCTTCAGATGGGTTAGGTGAAGCAACGGCATCTATTTATATGCAATCTGCAACTTATTGCAATGTATAAGAAATAGGACTGTATGCTTGTTAGGTCTGAATATCAAGGCTGCTAATTTGCCTCATGGTCATCATGATCCAGATTTAAAGGGGATATCTGGTTCTTGTAAAAAAATGAATAGTAGGCTGTTGGTGGCCAATATTGAAAATAATTTTAAAAGACCCATCCTCACCAGCACATCCTGACCCTGATCTTCTGTTTACTTTGTTCTGAACAGGACGCCAATCGGCATCCTCAGTAGTCACGTGCCTCTGCTTATATCACTGTTCAATACTGTTCACTTCCAAACCGTGATGTGAGCAGAAGCACATGACCACTGCAGCCAATCAGTGGCCGCAGCAGAGACCTCCAGTTATGAAGAAAGTAGACAGAAAACTGGGCACTGGGATAAGGGGTAAGGAGTAGGGTGAGTTTAATTATTTTTTTTTTTTTTATTGCCCACTAGCAACTTACTATTTATTTTTTATATAAATGAGGCCACACCTTGAACAATTATTATACACAATTTCTATATCTAGCCCAAATATTTACAAGATCCTCTGGATATGGAAATGAAGCCAATTGGACTACTGGTGTACACCAAAAATGAATGAGCAATTACACGTTTTATTCTTCTTTAATTATATCTAGAAGTGGCCCCATACAGTTCTATATAAGCACTGCTACAGATTTTTCTGCAGATGTGACTTTTCTTATAATTTTCACTATTAATAGTTCTAAATCTGTTAACAAGAGTTTAAAATTCTCTAAAGGCTTCCATAACTGACATTTCTGAGTGAATAGATGTCAAGGTCTCGTGGCTGCAAATGTCAATGATCAGTGATTGAATTGGTGGAAAGAGATCCTGAAACTGCATTGTCTAGAGATCAGCAGTCCAGTGGATGGAGAACCATGAGAGATGGAGGTGGCATGTTAATCTACTCTTGACTTTTGTCATGATTCTTACCATCCGTCTGTCTTTTTCCATGTTGAATCTCTTGATGATATGTGGGCTCCGTTTTTCATCTCCTCAAGGTTTTCTTAGTTCACTTTTTTGTTTTTTCCTGCACTATCCTTCCTATCTGCATTCTGTTTATGTGATTTGTTTCACCTTGATTTTCTGTATCTGTCATTGTGTATTATTCACTTTTGCACTGATCTTTGTTCTTTCTATTCATGAACCATCATTTCTTTCCTTAATATGTTTGTATCTATCAAGTTAATCTAGTTAAAGGGAAGCTTTACCTTTTTTAAAGCATACTTATCCGTTTGACAAACTTGTGACTTGTTATTGTGACATGAGATAGGTTTGGAATGAGTGGGGCTAGGGTGCTGAGATCCACTGATCAATAAAATGATGATGCACAAGCCCTCCTCAGCCATTATCACTGAAGACTATACAACTGATGGGTGTCCTCTTATGCATGTTGAGTTTTTAATTTTCTGCAGATATTTACAGTTAGAAATTTAGCTACACCTATCACAACGACAGCCTGTTTTTCTAAAGAGAGGCTGATGTCGTGATCAGATGATTTTGGCGGCTCCAGCTTTTCTAATCCCTGGGCATCAGCTGAAATTGCCATGGGGAGTTGTACCTTGTGCATTTCCTTTGAAGTGGCTACTGCTTCCAAAATGACACTGGACCTAACAGAAATTACAAAGGGTTATGTTGTCTTCAGAATCTTTCCACAGGACAGCCTCCGGTTTTGGGCCTGTAATTTTAAGATATTCTCATAATAGGTTTAAGGTATAACCAGTGGAAATCATTTTGCCATTAGGTTACAAAGGTCCATATGTCCACTTCTTTAGGTTTCTGTGGTCCTCTTTTAACCATTTAAGTACAATGGGGGGTATTTGATACACTGGTAATTATGCAAGTTTTACCCCTACAAAGAATGGAGAGGTCTGTGATTTTTATTGGAGGTACACTTCAACTGTAAGAGACAGACTATAAGAAAGAAATCAAGAAAATCACATTGTATTATTTTTTATATATTGAATTCTGCATTATATTGCTTGAAATAAAGTAATTTTTTTGGGGGGGATACAGTAGAAAAACAGGACTTTATATTTAGAGTAGAAACCTTTTTTTTGCAATTACAAAAGTCAGACGTTTAATGTAGTTCTTGACCAAGTTTACACACACTGCGGCAGGGATTTTGGCCCACCCCTCCATTCAGATCTTCTCCTGATATTTCAGGTTTCGGGTCTCCCGGTCGATTGGGCTACATTGTGTTTCTGCTCCCTCCGAGAATTTTCATTGGGTTAACGGTCTGGAGACTGGCTAGGTCACTCCAGGACCTTGAAATGCTTCATGAGTGGACAGGACTTTGTGTGCCCTGCATGATTATAATCCTTGACGGTATAGTGTGTTACTAATAGTAATCTTTGAGACTGTGGTTCCAGCCCTATTTTGGTCATTGACCAGGTCCTCCGTGGTAGTTCTGGGCTGATTCCCCCTCTGGCATGTCTCTGATCATCATTACATACGAGATGAGATCGGTCATGGAGCCCCAGACCAGAACAGGCAACTGTCCGTCATCTTTGTGTTTCTTCCATTTTCTCAATAATTGCTCCAATGTTTTGTCTGCCCTCTCTCACCAAGCTGCTTTCCTATTGCTGTAGCCCATCAAGCCTTGTGGTCTTCCAGTTTTGTACCTGGTGTCTTTAGAAAGCTCTTTGTCTTGGCTATGAATGTAGAGGTTGGTGTGTGATGGAGTGTTGTGAAACAGGTGTCTTTACTACAGGTACGCTTCTCAAACAGGTGCAGTTAATAAAGTAACTGAGTAGAGTAGGATTTAAAGAAAATTAACGGTCTGTGAGAGCCAAGACATAGTTGCTGTTTGGTTGCGGCTGTATCAACATATTATTAATTTAGCAATAAATGAATAATTATTAATAATCATACTAAAGTGATTTTCTGGATTCTTTTTTTTATTCTGTTCTCTACTGTTGTAAGTGCAACACTACTATAAACAATGACAGATCTTTCCATTCTTTGTAGGTGGGAAAACTTTGCAAAATCGCAGTGTATCAAATAATTAATGTCCCACTGCAAGGTAATAGGATTGAGCATGGATAAGCTATTTAATAAGAGTTTCTACACCAAGCATAAGGCTAACACAGGCCAAATCAACACCTTTTAAGTTGTGTGGGCCGCAAAAAAAAGAATAAAAACTTTTAATGAATGGTAAGTTTCTTTTGAAAAGTCCAGTATAAAAAAAAGCAAAAAAAAAACAAACGGCAAAATGAATGTTTTCTGCCCGACTCTTAGCATCTCTTGTATACTACCAACTTTCCTACTCCAGGAGGAAACTTGTTTGCAGACTTGTACTGGCTAGCTTGGTGTGCCTTATATGAACAATTACTAGTAGCATTGCATCTGTGTCAAAGGATCTACGGTAAGTAGTAACACAGCCTTTCACCCACCAATAGTAGCAAATATTGTAGCAGCCTATAATACCTACCATGCTATCCGCTACTTGTCGGCCTTGTTGGCGTTAGTCTTGTACTGACTTGCTTGGTGTCTCTATTACTCCGACCACGCAACACTGTCAGACAAAATTATGTAGCTTAATTCTTTAAATGACCGATAACTTGCCAAAGTATTAGGCATCAACAGCACGGCCAGTCTGACTATACGACATGAGGACTGTCACGATGTAGATTATTATCGTCTGCTAAAATATTTGCTGCTATTGGTGAGGGAAAAGCAGCTTCGCTACATAGATGTAATGTGACTAGTAATCTGTCATTTAAAAATGTTAACAAAGGTGCTTGTTGTGGGCCGCGAGTTTGATATGGATGTTCTACACAGCCGAAAAAAACTGAAATAAATCAAATTAAAAAAAAGATACTAATGGTTTTTCAGGTAAGAGCCACTGCAAAAAAAATTGTGGGCTCATAACGTGGGGAGGATATGTCGTGCTAGATGTTTATTCCTGAGCAAAGAGTTGCTAGAAGATTATATATCTACAGACAATTTTTATTTAGCTGCTAACAATACTGAATAGTATAAGCTATCAAGCATTGGAGTGAGGTATAACACTTACTAGAGATTTCAGCATTCTCAATGTTCTGAATGTGCCAGGTCCTCTGGAGCAAGATTTGCACTTTGAG
This sequence comes from Phyllomedusa bahiana, assembly GCA_025379985.1. Lineage (NCBI taxonomy): Eukaryota > Metazoa > Chordata > Amphibia > Anura > Hylidae > Phyllomedusa > Phyllomedusa bahiana. Next base: position 40,656 of record JAODAL010005471.1, read on the forward strand.
ATTAGGTTTTTGAAACCAAATAACTCCTAATGAAAAGGTGATGCTTCCCTTTAACAAGGTTCCATCGTGTACACTACATAGTAAAGGTTTTCCTGCAGGCACAAGTAGTCATAACTTTTCATTTTGTGTTTTTTCTCCTTTATAGGTTGTTACTTGTCTCCAGTAACACTCAGGCTGCCATCCTCTACTTCCCAGCCTGGCAGCTCTCCATTGATGAGCCCCGCACTAAGTGACAGTGGTAGTGCCAGGGCTGATGATGTGGAAGAAGCTTTGGACAACAAGGTGAGGGCAGATTAAAAGAATAATTTACAAACTGCTTATTAAAGCGGATTTTCTGGGACTTTTTTTTTTACACAAATATTTTATTAGACACAATACAAAGTTACATGCAGGTAGCAATTACCTCTGGGACTTTAATATTGATGTCCTATGCTTAAAAAAAGTGTTAGGGATCCCAAAATTCGTGAGTGTTTATGGGACATAGGCCCCCCAAAAAAAATTTTAACATTTAAAAGTCAATCATGTTTTAAGGTCTAGAAAATTTTTTAAATAGTGGGGGATAGCAAGGTTCTCTTGTATATTTAGTAGCGCTGTGGCTTTTATTGCAGTTCGTTCCCTTTCAAGTGAACAGGGCTGAGCTGCTATACAAGGCACAGTGCTACAAAATTTACACTAGGTCACTTGGGGGGCTCTAAAGGGGTTGGACCCCACCCTTTTTGGTTTAAAATAGGTACAATATTGTATTCCTGGAAAACCCCCCTTTTTTAGGATTATGAAATTTTTTTTAAAATTTTAAGCTAGTTTCCCTTTGGGCCCCTTAAAAATAAAAAATGTGCTCCCTCTCCCTTTGGTCCCCCGGTTTCCCGCTCTGTGTCCCTTTCCCATTTCTGTTGTCATTCTTGTATTTTCAAATGGGGACGGCACAGCTGCGACGGTCAAGTGCCACTAATTTATATCACTGTTTGGAAGTGAACAGCTCTGAATAGTGATGATGTCAGAGCCACATGACCACTAGAGCTGTGCTGTCCCCATTTGGAAATACAATAATGACCACAGAAGACCAAAGGGACACAGTACTGGAAGCAGAGGAAGGTGTATACAAAGGGGGCGTGTCCCCCAAAACGTCGTGCAGTCTTTCACAACCCCTCGAGTGAACTGGAAGTGTGGGCCGCCGTCTGGGATATGCTTTGCTCTTGTTGAGCCTAAAATTTTTTTTTTCATTTGTTTCCGCGGCTAAAAACCACATCGAAGTCTGTTTGAAAGACTTAAAAAAAAACGCAAGTGGTTATTTATTACCATTTTTTATTTATATTAGTTTCTACTTTTTTTGACGGTTATTAAAAGTCAAGGGAAAAAATAAAAGTTTTTTTTTCTTTTATTTATAAGAAGCCGAATTTTTTTAAAGTGACTAATTTGTACTAAAGTTTTGACCAGAGGTGAACAGAAGTTTTTTTTTTTCTTTTTTTATTCTAATGGGGCTCCAGGAGCTGGCTTTAAAGAGGTTTTCCCACCATGTTGTTTCACAGTCACAAGCAGCTTTACTCTCACTGGTCTCGTTTGGCTGTGGATGGTTCTAGCAGTGATTAGCATATTTAGCTTTTTTTTATACTAGGAGACCTTACAAGACAAAAATGAGAAGATTTAATTTTAGAAAACAAAGCCCCAATTGCTCCGGGGAGGAAAACAATTGCTTATCTTAAACAAAAGTAATTTTTGAGAAATGGTCTTCCCCCAAGTGTGGCTCCTCCATGGTGACTTTACCCCCTACCCGGTCCAATCAGGAAGAATTATGGCCGTAACCAGGAAACTGTTTGCATCAGGCAAGTAAGATTCTCTTTTCTGACCAAAGGGAAATCAAAAACGGTTTGTGGAAAAGTCTTCAATTTCCTGTCCCTTTGTGTTGAAGATTTCTTTGTGTGAGAAAACCCCTTTTGATTGTTTACAAAGTGGACAACCCCGTCTTTACTTTGGCCTGTTAATCTTTTTTAATTTTATTTTCTTTTGGGTTTAACTTCTTTTTTAAAACCTTTTTTTTTTTTTTTTTGTTTATTTCCTTTTCTTTCCGGTGGGTGCCCTTTTTTAGTTTATTCTGAACCAGCCCTTTGCAACTTGTAATTTTCTAAAAATAACATGCCAAAATTCTCTCGGTTTAATTGATAAATTTTATTTAGTTCTTGTTTTCAGTTTTAAGCTTATGGGTAAAACAATACATATATATATATGAAGTTGCATACATCATATATCTTAGTTATAGAAGAACCTTACAATAGATTATCATGTTAACCAGTTATGCTAGTATGGGCATGTTATTTTTTTAGTAATATTGTACTACTCCTTATGCCAAAAGTTATTGTTGTATGGTAATCCTTTGTCATATGCCCCACTAGCTTTGATACAGCTCAGTTTGCTCGTTTCAATTTTCCTCTGTTAACCAAGCTATCAAAGCTGCACTTGAAATAAAATCATGGTATTCTCACTTACCAAAGCAGCGGGAAAATATAATTGTAAATTACATCACAGATCCCCTCGGTGAACTGCTCATCCATCATCAAGAACGCTGATCGGCATGTATGAAGGGGGTAAATGCAAATGAGAAGGAGCAACTTCTTAAATTGAATTTGTGAGTGTTAGCATGTTGGATGGGAGCTCATAATTTATAATCAGCACAGAATGCATGCAAACTAGGGATTAGTTAACAAACCAACAGATGATTTTCCCAAAATTAATATGTATTAAATGAGTCATAAAATACTTGAGCATTAGAAGCCAATCTATCACTCTGCAGTGCTGCTCATGTCAGTGGCAGAGTATTTTCTCTACGGTTAAATTATACTGGTACTTTATTTCTATTAGAGCATTATACAGGAATGTAAGGTACATGGTATGAATGAAAAAAGACATGTCCATCAACTAGGGAATGGGAGAGGACATGGTAGAAGGGGAGAGGTACTTTCTCTTCCTACTGACACAATGGAAGTTAAAAAATAAAAAAAAGATATAATCAAGAAATAAAACAATTCCATCCTGTTCCTAAATGACAGTCAGACTGGATCAGCATTCAAAAGAATGTTATGCATTTACAGAAGTGTTGGGTTTATGTTGTCTTTTTGCTTGTGGAAATTAGTTCTTGCAGTTTTGGAGAAAATAGAGAAATATAATGTTGGAATACTTAAGAGATCTGTCCAGGATTAGGAATTAGGGTCTTATTTCCCTCCATATACAGTGCGGTTTTGTTTATGAGCTACCTAGTATTGGAGTTTATCACCATTCGTTTAAAGGGAATACAGTGGTGTGAAAAAGTATTTGCCCCCTTCCAGATTTCTTAATGTTTTGGATGTTTGTTACACTTAAATGTTTCAGATCACCAAACACATTGAAATATTAGACAGACATAACACAAGTAAACACAAAATGCAGTTTTTAAATTAAATTCTTTATTATTATGGGAAAAAGTAATTGACACCCCGTCTTGAAACATAAACGAACTGTGTTTTCTCACGTCTTTGGGAAGCTGAGTTAAATTTTCCTAGCCTTACCCTGGCCTGATTACGACCATACCTGTTCTCAAGCAAGGACGCACTTAAATAGGACCTGCCTGACAAAGTGAAGTAGACCAACAGATCCTCAGACAGTGGACATCATAGGGAAATCTGAAGAAATTCAGGAACAAATGAGAAACCAAAGTCATTGAGATCAGTCTGGAAAAGGTTATAAAGCCATCTCTAAAGCTTTGGGACTCGAGAACCACAGTGAGATCCATTATCCACAAATGGAGAAAACATGGAACTGTGGTGACTCTTACCTGGAGTGGCTGTCCATCCAAAATTACCCTTAGAGCGCAGTGACAACTCATCAAAGTGGTCACAAAATCCCCCCACAACATCCACAGAACTACAGGCCTTAATTGCTTCAATTAATGCCTGTGTTCACGACTCCACCATAAAAAAGAGACTGTGCAAAAATAGCCTTCATGGCAGAGTTCCAAGACAAAAACAACAGCTGAGCAAAAAGAGCATAAAGGCTGGTTTCAGTTTTACCAGAAAACATCTTGATGATCCCAAAGAGTTTTGGGAGAAGATTCTGTGGACTGATGAGACAAAAGTGGGAACTTTTTGGAAGGTGTAAGTTCCATTCCATCTGGCACAGAAATACCAGCAGTAAAACATGGTGGTGGTAGTGTGATGGTCTGGGGCTGTTTTGCTGCTTCAGATCCTAGAAGACTTGCTGTGACAAGTGGAACCATGAATTCTGCTGTCTACCAACAAATCCTGAAGGAGAACATCAGGCCATCTGTTCATGACCTCAAGCTGAAGCGCACTTGGGTTATGCAGCAGGACAATGATCCAAAACACACAGCAAATCCACCTCTGAATGGCTTAAGAAAACAAAGAAGACTTTGGGACAGCCGAGTCAAAGTCCTCACCTTAATCCGTTTGAGATGCTGTGGAATGACTTTAATAAAAACAGTTCGTGCTCGGAAACCCTCCAATGTGGGTGAATTACAACAATTCTGCAGAGATGATTGGGCCAAAATTCCTCCAGAGCGTTGTAAAAGACTCATTGGCAGTTATCACAAACGCTTGATTGCAGTTGTTGCTGATAAGGGTAGTCCAACCAGTTATTAGGTTTAGGGGGCAATTACTTTTTCACACAGGGCCCTGTAGGTTTTGATTACTTTTTCCCTTAATAATAAAGACCTTCATTTAAAAACTGCATTTTGTGTTTACTTGTGTTATGTTTGTCTAATGTTTACATTTGTTTGGTGATCTGAAACATAAGTGTGACAAACATCCAAAAGATTAAGAAATCAGGAAGGGGCAAATACTTTTTCACACCACTGTATGTAATCCAAAAATTATCTATTTTTTAACTCATGTGCTCATGTTAAAACCTTTTTTTTTTAGAATTTTGGGTTACGTATTTTTTTAAATTTTCTACATCACTATCAATATATATATATTTTTTTTAAATCCTCAGATTTTCCAGTTTTCGCTTTAGCAATTTTGGCCTAATGATAGTCTGACACTTCCTGTTCTGTAGAGAGATCTTTTCATCAGTCTTCTCATTAACAGCACAGGCAGGGTTACACTGAAAGGCGACACCAATCATACCAGATCCACCATTCCCAATAGAAGATAGTCACAGTGCACCCTCTCCACCTCCCTGCACACTGACTTCTTCCCAGGTTACAGAACATGTCTATAAAACTCTCCTATAGAAGTCAATGGGTCTGCTCCTGTTCACAGGCTCATATGTCCATGAAGTTGCTGTAAAGCATCTCTCTAAATGCTGATAAAAGCAGCTCAGGATAGATGGCTGCCTCCATAGTCATATACAGAAAACAAAATGAAAAAAATATATGATCAAAAGATAAAAACAGCTAAGAAGAAAAGATTGTGTCATTATCTCATTTTAATTAGTAAAGAAAATATATCGGCGAAAGATTCTCTTTAAATAGAGATAAATTGCACAATTAGAAACAGATTATGGACAAAAGTAGTGCTCTTCCTTGAAATAAAAACCAAAACAAACCTTTTCTCTAATCCCAAACATGCTGTTAACGGTACAGATTCTTCTCTGGGTAAAATTTAAAGTGTAATCTGCAGCAGAAATCCAAGGTGATGCCATTGTTTTTTTGCCACGGATTTTCACTTTGGAGCAGTGTTTTTTGCAGTGGATTTGGGTGCGTCTAGTCATGTTTCAGTGTGGCTAATCTGTGTCTTGGCTGCCTGAAGAACAAACCGGTCAGATTAAATTTCCAAGAAGTGACCTGTCATTACTTATATTTTCCCACACTGTGGATTTCAAATCTGCAGCAAAATAACCAATACCACAGCTCTCACCGTGAACTGTGGCACAGATTTTCTGCTCTAATCTATGGGACATCGTGTGCATATACCCTTAAAGCTGTAGTCCTATACTGCTTGTTTGGCATGGTCTATATCAAATGCTACAATTTGGATCTTAGCCTTAGCAGCAGTGCTCCGCTATCATATACAGCTTTTTGATACAGGTGCTGAAGTTATGATGTTTGTTTTTTTAAGCCAGAGCCAACATTTGCATCTATGCCTGCAATATATATATTTTTTTAAAATGGTGGTCTTCGAAAAAATACTTTAGTTTCATAGACTCTAAGGCCATGTTCACACGGCTTATTTGGCCGCAGATTGGCGCCGTACTGCGCGCCGGATTTGCGCTTCAGTACGGCTCCAATCCGTCGCAGCCATTATGGTAATCCACATTTCTCATAGAGAACAGTGGATTCCGTCGCTCCTACCCGCTCGGCGAATCCACCGGGCGGGGAGAAAGTGACATGCACATTATCCAGGCGCAATACGCGCCATGGATAATGCACGTCTATGGGGCCGGCGAGCAGCGCCGTCGCCGCGCCCCCGCCCCTTATTCAAGCCGTATTGCGGGCGGGATCCAGCCCGCAATTACGGCTTCAATAAGCCGTGTGAACACGGCCTAAAAGGTGACTGTCCATAGAGAGAATGTCATATGTTTCAAGGACTCCTTAGCAAGGAAAATGTCATCTTGCTCATGTGTGAACACCTGATATCAGTGACTGCATGGAATGCAGGATTTATGTATGTATATAAGGTTGGGGACAAACCACTGACATTTCCCACCATAGGTGCGTATTGCATTCTGTTCATGGCATCCCAAATAGAGTCCATAAATTGCTAGTGATGTCAATAGTGTAAGCACTATAACTATCTTGTTCCCTTGAGCTGCAGATGGATGAAGCCTATTATATCACCAAGGAAATTCTTAGCACAGAGACTTCTCACTTGAAGGATATTGAGGTCATCACTGTGGTAAGCTTCAATTAATAGATAAATGCTTCCCTTTCCTAATCATCTGTCTTGTCATTTCATGTTTGTATCCTGTGTGCCAAGACCTTGCCTTTGGTAACCTTATATTCTTTTCTCCCAAAGGTTAATTATGTTGCTTAGTGGATGCAGTTAGGAGACAAAAAGTACACCCTTTTGGAATTTCATGGTTTTATGTATTGGGGCATAATAAAAAAAATATCTAGTCCTTAGAGGATAAATACAACCTTAAAGGGAACCTGTCACATTGAACATGTGATCTGATCTGCCGACAGTATGGTACAGAGCAGGAGGAGCTGAGAAGATTGATGTGTAGTTTCCGGTGAATTTGCAGTTTAATGATTTATTTACTGCTTATTCTGCGTTAGGGAGTCCATTAGGCGGTCTTAGTGATTGACCGTCTTCCTTGTATGAGTGTGCATACAGAGATAACTGTCAGTCATGGATAAGACCACCCATTGGACTCCTTAACTCCGAATAAGCTTGGATTTAAATAAATAAACCCCAAATTCTCCTAAATCTTTCTCCACAAAACTATGTAAAACTTAAATATACAACAACAAAAAATCCGCCATATCGTTATTTAATAAAAATAAAATGGAAAATCCACACACACCATCGATCAATAGCTTTTAGAACCACCTTCAGTAGCAATAGCTTTAAGTAGCCATTTTTTGTCTCACAACGTTCTGAAGGAATTTTGTTGTCATCTTCTTTACAACATTGCTTTTATTCATTGAGCTTTGTGGGCATTCATTTATGCACAGTTGTCTAATGCTATGTTCACACGGCAGTAATTGCGGGACGTATTTCGCCCCGCAATTACGCCGTGTGTACGAGGGTGGGAGGGGTCCGGCAGCATTCATTATTCTCGGCGCATATACGCCATGAATAATTGACATGTCACTTCTCTCCCCGCTCGCTGTATTGTGCGAGCAGAGACGGAATCCATAGTTCTCTGTGGATTACCGTAATGACTGGGACATATCTTGCCCCGTATTTAGTGCAGTACGGCGCGAAATACAGGGCGAGATACGTCCCATATTAAGCCGTGTGAACATAGCCTTAAAGTCCTGCCACACCATTGTGTTGTAGATTTGCTGGTGAGCTTGGCATCATTGTCCTTTTGTTGTCCAGTTCAGGCAATGCTTTGGCTGATGGTGACGTCCCAACTTTAGTCTCATCTATCCAAGGGACATTGTTCCAGAAGTATTGAGGCTTGTTCAGATGCAACTTACAGGGGTGTTATCACTAGACTGTTTCACAGTCCGCTCTTCACAGCCAGCTTCAGGCTCCAACTTCCTGTTTGAGCTGTGGGTGGGCCTATGGCAGTGATTGATATATCTGCTATTCCTAGCTGAACCTGAGATATAACTCTTGGGTTTCTTGCAATTTCTAGGAGCATTGTACCTTTTGAACTTGAGGTGACTTTTCTGAGATGTTCATTTCTGGGAACATTGTTAACAGTGGTGAATGGTCTTCACTTGTGAATTTCTTATTCTAGAATGATATTTACATAGTTTGTAAGCCAGAAAAGATAGACGTCCATCTAGTTCATCCTGTTATCCCATAGTATTGATCCAGAGAAAAGTAAAAATTGCTTAAGACCATTAATGGTCCTTATTTTAGGGAAAAATTCCTTCCCAACTACAATTTGGCAATCAGAATAAATGCCTGGATCAACAACCCTTCTAAAGAAATCTAGTAATTATAGCTTGTTACAGTTATAGCACTTTAGAAATGCATCCAGACCCTTTTTGAACTCTTTTAGTGAATTCACCATGACAACTTCTTCTAGTAATGAGTTCCACAGTCTCACTGCTCCTACAGTAAAGAATCCTCCTATGTTTGCACAGAAAGCTGATTTCCACTAGACTTTGAAGATGCTCCCTTGTTCTTGATGCAATCCTGGCTATAATTATGGGAGAGATCTTTATATTGACAATTGATATATTTGTACATATTTGTATGGTCTTTTCTCTAAACTAAATGACCCTAATTTTGTTATACATTCCTTTTATTATTTTTGCTGCAAACATTTAATCCTGCTCAAGCTCTACAATGTCTTTCTATGCACTGGTGCTCAAAACTGTACACAATATTCCATGTGTGGTCTGATTAGGCATTTGTATAGTAGTAGAACTATGTTCTCATCCTGTGCATCTATGCCCCTTTTAATAAACCCCATTTATTTACCTTGGCAGCAGCTGACTGACACTAGACTTCAAATTGTTTAAAATGGCCATATAACCCTCTTCAGATTAATGGGCAGCAATAGTTGCTTCTCTAAGATCATTGCTTATGCGTTTAATCTTTCACATGGTATTAGCACATTCCTGAATGCTCCAGAGCAGCAAACTGCTTGAACTTCTGCTTTTATAGAGGTGGTCACACTTGCTGATGACCAATTAATCAAGGGCATTTGATGAGCGGCATCTGTCAGGAAAAAGCCCGCCCCGCCGGCCCACTTGAGGGTCGACCGTCTGACTTGGGGTGTATCTTGACGTTACGCTGCCCACTAGGGGTACACAAGGTCAGCCAGATACTGTTTCACCGTTAACCCCTGTCCACACGGGCACAGTGAGACGAACAAGCTGCCACCAGTTCTCTCGTTTGGTTATAAGACCGGTCCGTTACCGACTTATAACAGGGCAGGAACCCGCCTTGGGGTTGCTATATACTGTAGGCCAAGTACTAAGCGTGTGAGGCCGATGATCAAGACAGATTAACTCAGATTAAAGTTTATAGATTTAATTGGCCTTGGAGGGCACACTAGACAAATATATACAAAATGATAATAATATACAGATCAAAGTCAGAGGTGGAAATATAAGTAAGGGATACAGACAAAGGCAGTAAAATGTGTCCAGTTACCTATGTTTTGAGGTCACATGGGGGGGCTTATGTGGCCTGGCTTCTGTGTGTGGATGCTCCTGGAAATGCTCTTAAGTTCGCCCCCCCCCTCCGGGATCGCCGGTTGAGCCCGCCCGGGCTCCTGCTTATATCTGTAATGGGTCAGCGCACGTGGCCGCCCACTACACTCCCCCACACACCCCTGGGAGGGCCTATGAACTCCTCCTATTCTGGCCATGCAATTTCTGACTGAAAAACCACAAATGGACCATAACACGGCAGGGCATTGGCGCAGAACCGAGCCAGTGGCATCATCAGAACCGGCTGGACCTAAGCTACGCCCTCATACCCGACACCCCTATCCTAGCTGTTCCCTAAGTCCAGTTCTCGATTTCTCAGTCCCCATGCGCCCTAGAAACCCAGGAGTAGCAGCGGGCTGTGCAGCAAGATTCACATTTTAAAATGTGAAATCGGGGTATACCACGGTTCCACGATTCTCTTATAAATCTTTATGAAAGATCGGGGCGGCTGGGTCGGTTTCATTCAAGTCTTTGTTCTGGGGTTGAGAGTGCATATGTGTCTTAGGTGCTAATTAATGGAAATGAGGGTTCTTTTGATGGGTCAACCTGTCCTGCTGTGCGAGCTTCCTATGGAAGAGCATTTACAATGGTTCTTGGCTGTGCTGATTAACGTGTAAATTGAGCTTTACTGGGGGCTGGGGGCCATCTGTGAGATCTGACTTGATAGGAAGTTGGAGATGAAGTCATTTTTTGAGTGAATTTTCCTCACAGGCACCTACTTACCCTCTTACTTCCTAAGGAACCAGTACGGGTCTAATTAACTTTTCATATGCCACTTCTGCATTTTGGCCCAGTTTTCAATAAATAATATAACACAATGTAATTGTTCATGTTGTTGATGTTCATCTGAGGTTGTTTTTTATCATTTTGAGGCCTACTGTGGAACAGATTTTTTAATATGTTTCTTATATGTAAAACCATAGAATTCAGAAGAGGGTGCACTTTCTTTCTCTAATGACTGTGTGCCATAATTTAAAAATTTTTTTTTTTTTTTTTAACAATTATCTATTCACACATGATTTTACTTGGGTAAATGGCCGATTTGAGCCTGAGTGCCACCTTCAGATGTAAAGATAGGTGTATTATCTTTATTTGGCCCTGATACATTACAGTAAATTTACAGTGATACTATAAAAAATAGTTCTTAAAATATTTTCTTTTACTGCTATTAAACCAAGTTGAACTAATGAGTATTTTTAAACTATAGTAACCTCCAATCGGGAGGAGATGGTCTAATTCAGACATTGCACTCCTGGAGTTATGTTGGATATTAGTTACGGTAATTGATTTATTCAGTGGCAATTGCTCAGAATTTCCCCATTAGAAGCCCTCCACTCGATTATATTCTTTATGCTATTTTGTGCATCATTTTATAGTGGCTGGAGAGAGCGTTCAGTAAAGGTGGTGATCTACAGGAAACGATAGAGCACCAAATGAAGCCTCTATTTACTTGCATGGAGCCCATACGGCTATTTCATCAGGAATTTTTGCAGCAACTTGAGGATGTCTTAAGCCTTTGGTAAGAACATAATTAAAGAGTATGGCATTTCTTAGTTATGATGTTTGGATGAATATATTTTTATTATTATTAATTTGAAAGCGCCATTGATTCCAGGGCGCTATACATCTGAGGGGGTTACATACATAACATGTAACAACAAAGTACAGTGGCAACAGTAAGTGATTAACAACTGGTACAGAGGGAGAGAGAACCCTGCCTGCAAAGGCTTAAAATCTACAAGGAAGGAGAGAAGAGACAGGAGGTGAGGGGCAGACATGTTTGTGGGGTGGTGTAGGGGCAGCAGGGTTATTGTAGGTTATAAGCTGTCCTGAAGAGATAGGTATTCAGGTTGCTTTTGAAGCTGGTGAAGGTGGAGGAGAGTCTGATGTGTTAGGGCAGTGAGTTCCAGAGTGTGGGGGAAGCATGGGAGAAGTCTTGGAGACAGTTATGTGAGGAGCTGACAAAGGGAAAGCAGAGAAGAATGTCTTTTGAGGAGCGGAGATTGCGTGAGGGGAGGTATCTGGAGATTAAGGCAAATATGTATGGAGAGGTGAGGTTATGTAGGGCCTTGTAGGTCATGGTTAGTCACCTGAACTGAATTCTCTGGGCAATGGGTAGCCAGTGTAGGGATTGGCAGAGGGGAGAGGCAGAGGAGTAGTGAGGAGAGAGGTGAATCACACGGGTAGCAGAGTTAAGGATGGTTTGAACGGGAGCAAGAGTGCTAGACGGGAGGCCACAGAGAAGGATGTTGCAGTAGTCTAGGCGGGAGATGACAAGGGCATAGACCAACATTTTTGTAGTATTTGGGTTCAGGAATGAGCGGATTTGTGAAATATTTTTTAGATGGAGGTGGAAGGCAGAGGTAAGGGTTTGGTTATGTGGCTTGAAGGACAGAGAGGACTCAAAGGTTATCCCAAGGCAGTGGGACAGGTGAGAGTGTAGAGCCATTGACTGTGATAGAGATATCAGATGGAGGGATGGAGTGGGATGGTAGAAAGTTGATAAGTTTGGTTTTCTCTGCATTTAATTTTAGGAGACGGGAGGAGGAGGAGGAGGATATGGACAATAAACAATCTGGGATCCAGGAGAGTAGAGAGTTAATGTCTGTACCGGAGATGTAGAGTTGGGTGTCGTCAGCACATAGGTGGTATTGAAAGCAATATGCTTCTATGATTTGTCCTAAGCCAAAAGTATAGATAGAGAAGAGTAGGGGACCTAGGGCCATGCCTGAATGCTCCAGAGCAGCAAACTGCTCAGATTTCTGCTTTTATAGAGGTGGTCACACTTGCTGATGACCAATTAATAAAGGGCATTGGATGAGTAGCACCATTTTGTTAAAATTACTGGTTCGTGTCATGATCCAGGATTTGTGTTGCTGTGTTCAGCTTCTAGAGGATTGCTTAGACTGATATAACAAACTGCAGCCGTGAGCAGCGCCAGGTTAATTGGATATTTTCATCCTGTATATGTTATCCAGACTGGCAAAATTTTTATTTTCAGGGAAGGGCGATCTGCACGTACAAAAGACATGCAAATCCTTGGAGACTTCATGCTCCGGAATATGACTGCCTTAAGGGTAAGATTACAGTAGTAGTAAAATGGTGTCAACATTACCTTTACGTATGCACAGTTATGGACTAAGTCTTAGTATTAAGCCAAATGGCTCTTACTTGTCCTGTTATGTTTATGGTAATCCCATGCAAATAACAAACCCATATTCCAACAAATGGACATAATGTGAGGTCTTTTTTAAATATAATGTAAAGGAATCCTGGGCTTGTATTACAAATGGGAAATTTAAGTTTATAATTGCTGTGTATGTTAGTTCCAGCTCTTCTATTATATTTTAACAATGTAAAAATATTTTATCAAAATTCTACTTTATAGACATAATGTAACTGAAGTATAGCAGTACAAGTATTTTGTGTGCCCTATATACTAATTATAGTGCTGTTACTCCGCTTTGGTCCTTGGTTTCTGCAGGCCCTCCTCCCATCGCTGCATAAACTGGAGGAAGTCTTTTTGGAAATGCAGAGAACGTGTCCAGGGAAGCAGGAGCTGGATACTTTGCTGCAGGAGTTTGAACAGCAGCGAGTGTGTTATTTGCCTCTTAGCTGCCTTTTGCTGAAGCCCCTACAGCGCCCCCTACAGTATGAAAAGTTGTTGGAGAGACTATGTCGCCACTACCCGCCTTCACACCATGACTATAACAACTGCCAAAGTAATTGATTTATATTTTCATCTGGAAAGAATCATTTTAAAAAAAATATCATATATTATCATGTGTGCTGATTGTAGGTTGGGAGATAAACTTAATAGTCCATCATGCTATTTTTAGATATAATTTACACCTAAAAAATCACAGTTGAGTCACATTATTATAACCACCATTAATATCCAGAGTAATTGTTGCACAGCACGGACAGCAGCTAGATGGGCTGGGAGTGAATCTAAGGTCCAGTTGGGTTGTCACAGATATCTGGAGCCATGATGACGGCATCCCACAGCTGCTGGAGGGTGCGTGGGAGAGGATCCATTGAGCGAACACAACAATCGAGGTGGTCCCACAGATGCTCAATTGGATTCAAGTCTGAAAGTGGGAGCCAAGGAAGTACTTGGAATTCTTAGTCATATGTTCTTAAAGCTTATCACACACCTGATATGCCCACCAAGGCAGTTTACGATATGTGACTGACTTCATGAGCTACACGCTGCCGATATAGAAAGTGGTTATAATAATGGGACTTGATGCAGCATATACACACGTGGACAAAAATTTTATGAAAATCAGACTTTGCGTTTGAATTGTGACTCAGCCGAAAAGAAAAACTGTCCTGAACAAAAATTATGGTACCCTTAGAAAAGATTAAAAATAAATAAACCGTAGGGACGTGTTAAACTAAGATGTGTCCTGTAATTAATATCACAGGTAACTTTAAACTTGTAATCAGTCAGTTTGATACTCCTGGTAATACAGTTGCACATATTATTTAGAAGTTTAAAGTCTAGGGGACTGTAGCTAACTTTTTGGGATGTGACCACAAGAGGAAAATTCATTACAAATTAAAAAGACAGATAATATGAATGGTAGCTAAAGAGCCCAGAACAACTTCTAGAGATATTAGCAATGAACTCCCAGGTCAAGATACATAAGTGTCAGATTGCACCATCTGACGCTGACTTAATGCAAGATGACTAAGGAAGAAACCACTGTTGAAAGCATATCATCAAAAAGTGAGACTGAAATTTCCCAAAATGCATATTGGCAAGCCACAAAGCTTCTGGGAGAATGTACTTTGAACAAATGAAACAAAACTGGAGCTTTTGGCAAGTCGCATCAAATCTTTGTTTACAGACTCAAAAATGGAGCATACAAAGAAAAGAACATTATACCTAATGTGACACATGGAGGGAGCTTAGTTATGTTTTGGGGCTGCTTTGCTGCATCTGGCACAGGGTGTCTTGAACGTGTTCAAGGTACAATGAAATCTCAAGACTATCAAGGCATTCTAAAGCGACGTTTTCATGCCCAGTGTCAGAAAACTTGGTCTTAGTTGCAGGTCATGGGTCCTCCAAAAGGATAATGACCCAAAACACAAAAACTAAAAACATCCAAGGATGGCTAAGAGCAAAGCACTGGACCATTCATTAGACTATTTTCCTTCCAGGGGTTAAAAAAAAAGGTATTTGACAGCTCATGTGGGAGGTCTTATGGCGGCTGTCACCCAGGATTTCCTGGCAAAAATATTTGTAAGACTGTGTAACCACCTGACAGAAGAGGAAGTCTTGAGTATCTGGGAGATGCTTTATGACCGTGGGGTTTGAGGATACTTCTACTGTGCTTGATGCATGTTGCTAGCACAATGTTTTCTCTTTCAATTAATCCTTAAACTGCAGTAATGTTGGATTTGGAATATTAGATTTTGATAGATAATTTAATTACATTTAGAAAATTACACATTATAAGTCTTTCCCTTCTATGATAATGATCAGTATAAAACTAGTCAGAAGATTTAAAGGGGTTGTCTCACTACATCGATTCATCCTACCTCAGTCCTGCTTTTTTATTTCAGTTTTTAATTCGGGGGCGTGTTTACTGGCTTCTACTGGCCTGCAGTGACAAGCTGCTCAGGACACCAATTATAGTGACCAGCACTGGCAGCCTATCAGGAGAGAATGAACAGGTCTGTAGCTATAGCAACCAGTGCTGGCAGCCTATCATGAGAGAGTAAACAGGTCTGTACCTATAGCGACCTGTGGAGCTGATGCAGCCCATACAAGAGGGGATATCTAGGAATAGGTAGGACACTGTTAATGGACACATATTGCAGAATGAGTTGTTTTGACAAGACCTTTAACATAAAAAGCAATCCTTGTAGTGAGACAACCCCTTTAAGTCCAGTGGCAAAAAGTGCTGTAACTATGTGAAGAGCATCCAATTATTCAGGGGGTTTTCTGGGAATACAGTTTAATGCCTATCAATTGTCAAAATAGCTTAGGTGTTAACAAATGGCATTCACGTGAACCTCTTTTTATCTGATATTGGATATACGAAGGACAAAATTAAGAAACAAAATAGTACTTTTATAAAATTTCCCATTTTGTACCTGAATTGAATAGGACAGGACCTTTTAACAAACTTTTCATAAATCAACAGTACAAGCGAATATAAGATACTGTGTAAAAATATATGAGAGAAAAATTATTCCTCTCTCCTTTCCTGCGCCTCTTCCTTTCTAATGTTATCATTCATGGTTGAAATCCACCTTGTCTTTACTAATAGACTGTCAGCTAATTGGGGGATGAGGTCACATGCTGCCCATAGATGTCAATGGAGAGGGGAGGAAGGTGAGGGGTTGGGGCTGAAGAAAGAAAGAGGAAGCGAGAGACCCACAGAGACAACTCTAGAAAGTGCTTGATAGCCAAAAATAGTGCTGTACCTCATATACACATATGACAGCTTATCTCGAAAATATTCCTGAAAGTTCAGGTACACTTTGAACTCTTACCACAACTGTGTTTGCATTTCCGTTTTTCTGTTCTATCCTAAGAACAAGTGAAATGCAAATGGTTGGCCGTGGCAAATCCATATAAGAGATCAAAACAGTGCCTGTAGGACCCCTTAGACGTTAAAATTCTGTCATGGTATCTGCTAATTTGGCAGCTCTGATAGGTGTGAACAGAGCCCTCTTCAGTCTTTTATGTAAAACTAAAAAACTGATATCTACACCTAAGACTATCCAAGCCATGTCTTCCTTACAGTCTAACCAATGTCAATTTGCACTTTATGTATCCTTTACCACTAAAATTGACATTGATAAGTTTACTAATAGTCAGTAAATTCTTTGCACTCACTTTTTAGTATACGACATGGAGCTAAGGGCTCCGAACTAAAGTTCGGTTATTTGTCCTTAACCTTCCTTACCTTAAGTTATTCTAAAATCTGTGTTCATAAACCAATAGAACAAAAATGGTCTTCGATTAGTTCAGTATCTATATGTTATTGTCCTCATGTCTCATGTACTCATAGCGGACAATGATTTATGAGACAATGCATTGCAGTTAATCGGTGTTAGGTACTAATGTGGATATATCCTAAGGATAATGAATTGTGTTATAATATGTGCTTTTACAGGAGCCTTAGGAGAAGCTAGTTCAGTGAGTTCTCGGCTACGGCATCGTCTGCTGCACCTACAGAACTTGCAGAGACTGGACCAGTTAGAGCGAGACCTGCTGGGAGGAGAACATCTTTCGTCACCAGGGCGGGTAAGAATCCAGATCTTCTTTGAGATTTCCAAGTAGTAATATTTTGCATCACAGATTATAGGAACAGTTCACTGATTTACTTCTAAAGAGTGCACATTACTATAGTAAATGTTATAATACTGTATCTGTTCTATAGGAGTTTATCCGAGAAGGATGTCTATACAAGCTAACCAAGAGTGGTCTCCAGCAGCGCATGTTCTACCTGGTACGTCTGACATGAAATAGTAAAATAAAGCTGACTTTGTTTTCCTTTGTGTTCTCACCAGAGATTCTAGAAGCATGGCACTCTTTGGTGGTCATTTGGTAAATTGGAGCAATGAAATTGATTTCTAAGCAAGACGTTTTGATAGTTCTGGTAAAAAATGGACCACAACCATTAGTTAGGGGAAGCAGTGAACTTTTAATGGGAGAGCCTAACAAAGCAGCAGTATCACAATTATTCAGAATGATATAGCTTTGGTGATGGTCTCTTTCACCTACACAGGATATTTAATATTGTAGAGGCAATTTCATCATTGCCTTTATAGAAGTGATATTGGTATTTTCAAACTGATATATGGTCTGGTTCCATTGTTGTATGCATTTTTGCAATAGTTGGTTTGGATTCATTGTAAAGGATCCTGTTGCACTGTATATATTTCTATATGAATAAAACTGGCTCATTTACACAGTCAAGTCACATTTGTATTACCCCAAGGCTATGGACAGCGGCTAGACAGGCTGGGAGTGACTCAGTAATGTCCCGGTAGGTTGTCACAGGTATCTGGAGCTTTTCTGACTGCATCCCACAGCTGCTGGAGGGTGTGTTAGTGAGGATCCTTAGAGCAAACACGACTGTCGAGGTCCCACAGATGCTCTGTTTGGTTCAAATGTGTGGAATAATGTTTGGAAGTCTTGTTCATGCTCTTCCAAGCAATATCGGACATTTCTTAACATGTGACATGTTATTTTATTTTGCTGGAAGAACTTTTTCGTCCCAGACAAGGCAATCAGCATGTAGGGGTGTACATGATCTGCAAGGATAGATTCATACTAAAATCGATTGAGAGAGCCTTCTACATGGACAAGTGGTCCACAGAATGCAACAAACAAATTATCAGCAGCAGTTGTTGTTTTTCCAGCAAAACTTGCAGGTTTTGTTCTCTGTTTCTTGCCTGACATGCAGACAACCATCTGCGCAATGAAGTAGAAAACGTGACTCGCCTGATACGACAACCCTAACCCCGTTACTGCTGTGAAAATTGAAGCCTTTTCTGCAGATACAACTTGGTTAGCAGAGGTGCAGTGACCATCCGTCTGCTTCACACGCCCATACACAGTAGGGTTTGCTGAACTTTTGTTTTTGACATATGTCTTTTAGTGGTGAGCTGCTCCACTGTAGAGTGTTAGTCCACCAGTGTGCACCTTTGTACCGTAGCTGACATTGACATCTCACATCAATGACACGTGGTTCTCCACAGTTTCCATATTGCTTATTCACAATGGTGCCATCTGTCCACTCACGATACACTCTCATCACAGCAGCAGACGAAGAGTTCACAAATTGCGCAGTTTCAGAAATACCACCACCTGTAGCCTGCAAGCCAATAATCATCCCATTTTGCAACTCTGATAAATTGCCCCTTTTACCCATGACAGCAACGAGGGATATATGTGCAGACAGCCTATCACACACCTTATCTAACCACTAAGCCAGCGCACCACACGTTATTTCTTTCATAGGTTGCACGCTGCCAATGTCAAAACTAGGAAGTGGTCATAATATTGTGATATCCTTTTGTATGACCAGGTATAAGGCCCTTCTTTCCTATGTGAGGTGTCTTTTGCCCCTTTATTGTAGGGCTGAGACAGTGCTATATGTATTTACGTGTTTTTGAATGTTTTTCTCCAAGCTGATTTCACACATATATTGTCTGTGGTGTAATAACATTTGTGGATATCTATGGAGGGGCAGCTTGGGTTCCATGTTTTTTTTATCTTGGTATTTGTACTTTTGGTAAGGGATACCAGGGCTCTCCATGTGTTTGATTGAAGTAGGTCCAGCAGCTGTTCATTGCTCATCCTTAAATGGCAGATCTACCAGGTTAATAACCTAATGGTCAAGTAATATTAATGCAGAAACTGAAATATTCAGAGTTGATTGCTGTTTTAACAAAGAGTCTCTGTATCTCATCAGTTCTCAGATATGCTGCTTTACACACGAAAGGGCCTGAGCTGCACCAACCAGTTTCGGGTTCATGGACGACTTCCACTACATGGCATGCTGGTGAGAAGAAATCAGTCTTTCATTGTGACACCTTAGTTTTGCATGTTATCATTACACGGTGGAATCCCAGAACAACGCAGGCGATTGCTTTTAGTAGTGCCAGTATTGTGATTCCTAGTGACAAAATCTGCAGCTAGCGCTGAACTAGTGTGGACACTTTACAGACCACTGACCCCTTACATTTCAAAATACAGTTTTAAGTTGAATTTTCCCCTTTTAAGTGACAAAGTTAGGTAATTTTTAAAGTTTGATTTGGGGGTGTCTCATTAATGATTTTTCTCACCTCGTCCCGTTTTCGGTTTCAGTTTTGGAATTCAGGGATGTTTACTGGTTTTACTGGCCCGCAGTGTGGCAGCTGAGGACACAGGTTGTACTATGCGACCAGTGCTGCAGCCTATTGGAGGATGAAAAAGGTCTGTGCATTGCGCATGTGCAGCCCATCGGGGAGAAAAAAGGTTCTTAGCTATACGACCGAGGAGCTGATGCAGCCAATACAAGGGGGGTATTGGAATAGGCAGGACATGTTAAAACACACATGGAATGACTTGTTTTTGCAGACTTTAAAAAAAAAAAAAGCAATCCTTGAGTGAGACAACCCCCTTTTAAAACATTTGGTAAATCCATGTACATTGCTGTCTTAATTTATTCATTTAATCGCTCTTGTATGGGTTAGAGAAAACAAAAATCTTGTTTAGCAGTCAATTGCTGAGACAACCATACAATACGCAGTGAATTTCATAAGTCCGATTACTTAGAACAGAACCTGTGCACAAATCCTGCTGCGGGCTGCCTCCTGATTGCCCAAGGTGGAGTTGCATCTCTTCATGCCAGGTCTGGAGATTCTCCAGGACAGTAACTTTGGAGGGACACATAAATAAATTTGAGCGGTGCGGTGGGAAACCCACCTTATTGATTATGTTAATCTCGGGCCACCAAAAGAAATTAAGGTTACGTTTACACAGCAATATTAAAATGCTGTCCAAAATGGACGGCATTTTAACATTGCTGTGCCGCGGCCTTTGGCATGGGTTTGTGCCAAAAGCTGAGGGAATCCGGCGGAAAATAGAACATGTTCTATTTTCCACCAGACGACCAGTGGCTTCAGTAGAAAACCTGTGCTGTGTATACTACAGCACTGATTTTTTATTGAAGTCTACGCAACGCTGGGTACAGTCGGATTTTTCGGCGGATTCGAAATATTGAATCTGCTAAAAATCTGCAGAGAATCCAGTGCTGTGTAGACATAGCCTAAGGTGGACGTTCTTCTCAACTCAATTGATTTGACTTGGAATGAAGGAGATTTTCAGTGCATGCAGAAAAAAGCTGAAAAAGGTGTTAAAGAGGGTTTCCAACTTGGAAGCAGTGTTAGGCTGGGTCCAAAGCAAAGGACAAAATACTCATGAGATTCTGATTTCTTAAACCTCATTGTCCAATGTGTATTTGAACAGAAAAACCAGAGGATTTCAAACTCTGTTTTCGTTTTTTTGCGTGGTTTTCGGATTCGGGTTTTCAACTGGTTTTTGCCATCATAGAGCACTATTGGGTTTTGGCCATGGATCCGCGCCCAAAAATGTGCACAAAGCTTTCTTGTCATTTATCATGCCGTCCCATTAACTTCAATAGTAAATTTTCTGCCGTTTTCCAAGTGAAATTAAGGAAGGGGGAAAGAACTTTCCAAGTTTTGAAAAAAACAGCCAAAATTTTAATCCAAACCCCAGAAAAACGGTGGTATGGACTAAAAAAATATTTTGGGCCCATGGAGGTGGTTTTACAGTCGTTTTTGGACGGTTTTGAAAATCTGAATCGGCGTCACAAAACGACTGGAAATCTTTGCGGTATAGATGGACCTTTATTGTTAGTAAAAAGATACATAGTCAACACATCCAAACTCAACTGAAACCAGACACTGGTGCAAACTGTTGTGTGTCTAATGCAAACAGCTAATTCTTCAGCACATAAATACAGCAGCACCAGGTACCATCCAAACATTGAGTTTTTAGAAAGTTTAAACTGCATTACAGCTATTTTTTCTATATGTGTAAAGTAGAGGTGTTTAGAGCATATTTTGATCAAATTGTGTATGACCATCTACCGCCTCATGGGAACCTCACAAGGTGGGTTTTTGTTAGGGTATGTCAATGCAACATGGTTTTACATTTTTTTTTTACCTGTATTCGCATTTTGAAAACCATCAAAAACTGTCTGTAAAACCCCTCAATAGAAAATTTGAGCTGTAATCTATACAGCTCGGATATCAAAACCACTGTTTTTTCCTAAAACTTAGAACATGTTCAGTCTTCTGCTGTATTTAACTCGGAAAACAGCAGAAAAGTTACTATTCAAGTCAATGGGATGGCTGAATCCAAAAACCGTGCAAAAACAAAATCGGAGCGTAAAATACTATTCAAATACTCGTCGAATTCTGAATTAGAATCCAAAGAGTATTTGTCCTTTGCTGTGTGGACGCAGCCTTATCTGTCCTGACAGTTGATTTATGAATTGTATAATAAGATCTTTGCAAGTAACCTGAAATAAAAAAAATATTCTTATGGTTTAGTATCTAGAGCTCCTATGCAGACCCAACTATATGTGTTTCATAGCAACTTACTGCAAGCAAACGCTTCATAGCCTGGCTGTGCAGTCATGTTGTCAACCTTACCCCTTTCATGCCTACCTACTATACAGTATTAGCAATAATTAAGTTACAGGTGGAAAGCAGTAGGACTACAGAAACAGACCAGGATTTGTTTGTAGTCTATTACCAGCACAAATTTGGTTGTGGTTATTAACTACATAACACGGCTTCAGCTGTCCAGGTGTAAGCAATCATTAAACAGCTGCAGCAGAATCCAGAAATATATCATAAAGTCCAGTGTACTGCATACATGTACTTTGAAGAGAACCTGTGACATCTCCTGACATGTCTGTTTTGGTAAATGCTTGTGTTCCCTGTGAAATAACAATTCTGGAGCATCTTCTCCTATAACTCTGTGTTGTGTGGTTCCTCTGTTATACCTCCTAAAAATGTATTGATAAATCAGTCAACTGGGTGTTACCCAGGGCCAGACTGGGCACAAACCTCCACCAGTCCACATACAATATCCACCTCCAAAAGTTCCCTTGGTCACGCACCTTGCCACTTATCCCACACAGAAAAAAATAACCACTGGTATTCACAGACTCACAGCTGATGTCTTCTCTGATGGAAGTTGTTCACTTTCCTTTTTCTTCTCCATCTGACTCAGGCCATCATGATCACTTCTCCCGGCCACAACTCGGTCCTGCAGAATTTACCATACAAACATCTTATACGGCTCTCTTTTCCAGCACTTCCCTATCAATTCACACCTCTATACAAACTTCCCATTAATAGCACCCCAAATGGTGGTAATGCCCCCTTTGGTGCTCTTCATAGTAATTGTAGCCTAAACAGTGAAAGTGCCCCAAGCTGATTATAGGGCCCCCCATTTGTGCCACCAGTAGGTGGGAACACACCCCATATGGTAGACAGCCCCCCAAATTTGGCAGTCAGGTTCCTTTTAGGTACTTTAGACCAGTGTTCCCCAACTCCAGAACTCAAGGCCCACCAACAGGTCATGTTTTCAGGATATCCCACAGAATGCACTGACAATAATTATATCACCTGTACAATGCTAAGGAAAGCCTGAAAACATGTCCTGTTGGTGGGCCTTGAGGACTGGAGTTGGGGACCCCTGCTTTAGACCCAAAATGAGTACATCAGATAAGTGGCAGACTCTTTTTATTAAGTAAGTAAAGTCTTCCTTTGATATATAGGTATTTAAGCCCCCTTAAGGTAGATAAGCCTCCCATTAGATAGGTAGATAGACAGGTAGTCCCCCATTAGGCAGCTTTACATGCCCCTCAGCAGGTAAGTATATAGACCTCCCACAGTAGGTAGGTATATAGGTACCCTCAGAATGTAGGAATATAGGCCTCACTCATTAAGTTCACAGATCCACTCAGTAGGTGATGAGTTGTAAAGTCCCCAATTAAATAGCCCTTCAGTGGGTATATAGGCACCCTCAGTAGATAGGTAGGTATATAGGCCCCGTCAGTAGGTAGATAAGTATAAAGGTCCCTACAATAGGTAGGGAGGCAGATAGTTACTCATTAGTTACCTATATAGACCCTCTCAGTAGGCAGGTATATAGTGTCCCCTCAGTAGGCAGGTATATAGTGTCCCCTGAGTAGGCAGATATATAGGCTCCCCCAGTAGGTCGTTATAAAGAGTCCCCCAATAAGTAGGTACATAGGTTGGTATATAGGGTTCCCCCAGTACCTAGGTAGGTATATAGCACCCCCCCCCCCCCACCAAGTAGGTTAGGTAGGTAGCCATATAGAGGGCCCCCAATAGGTAGGTACATTGGGCTCCCCAATGCATAGGTATCTATATAGGTGCCCACAAGTAAGTAGGTAACTATAAAGGGACCCCCTAGTAGCTAGGTAACGCGCTGTAGCTTTCAGTTGTCCTATGGATGTGCTTACAGTTGAGAACATGCATCTGAACTTGGGGTACACTGGGTGGAATCTCTATCTCCTGGATGAGTGCATCCAGCCGGCACAGCAGCCCAGTTTCCAACACACACTGACACTGTTAGTACTGATTGGACAATGTCAGACCATGCAGGGACACATCTCCAATTTGTAACGCCCATCTGACAGATTCAGTAATACATTTCTACGGTGTATAACTAAGTAACAGCACAACACAGAGTTATTAGAGAAGAGGCTCCAGATATTATTTCACAGGGAAAACAAGTATGTACTAAAACAGACATGTCAGGAATAGCCATAAGTCATCTTTAAGCAGGCTCGGACTGGCCCACAGGTGAATAGGGGAAACCCCCGGTGGGCCCCTGAGCATGGTAGACCTTAATTTGTTTTTTTAACTCCATATACATTCTCAGAAGAGGCAAAAAAGCAGAGAAAGACAAGCAAAAAGGAAGAAGCAGAGTATAGGAGGCATCTAAAGACATTTACAGTAGCTGTAGGGTGGCCCCTAAAATACAATCCATCGGTGGGCCCATACAAACTCAGCTGGTGGGCCCCTGGAGTCAACTCCACCTGTGGACCCCGGGCACCCCAGTCCGACACTGTCTTTAAGAATAATGTGCCTGCATCAAGATTAAATTGGGCTAGCATGCAGCTATATAGTCACTTGTCAGTACCTGTTTTCTGAATATGTGGCTTTCAGTGTGATGTTTTCAGGCCCCAGCATGCAAACTCAGATTTACGTGGTTATTTTTGCATGTGTTATAATCTTTCCCTTCTTTTCTATGCTTGTCACTAATATTTCAGCTAATGGTCTTGGATCCTCCGGTGAGTATTTAAACCTGTGTGTTACTTTTCCTTTATGGCTCTGTGTTGGATTGCTCTCCATCTGACCACAAATGTGCCCTGTGCTTGTATTGTGATTTTGTCTCGTGAGACCTGTCTGACGCCATATGCTATATATTTGTGTTGTCAGCATGTCACCATTCATCCTTCATCTCTGTCTATCTATATGGTCACAGGCTGAGGACAGTCACAGCTCTGTCCCTTACTGCTTTACTATCTACTCTGCACAGACAACCATAGGAGTGGCTGCCAGGTGAGATACAGTCAACTATGAAACTGAGTTTAATTAAAACATTCAGATCTTCAGTAAAGAGAATTGATTTTAGGGGATTGAGTTTTCTGGCTTGCTAAGGTATAGCTCAACAGTTTGTATGATTTACAGTCAAGGTACATATAGAATATTGGACAACTTAGGAAGTACATTGCCTTCAATAGCCTCTTAAAGAGGACCTGTGGCATCTCCTGATATGTCGTCTGTTAGTGTTCCTTGAAATAACCTGTGAAATACCAATTCTGGAGCATCTTCTCTTATACCTCTGTGTTGTGCTGTTCCTCGGTTATTCCTTCTAGAAATGTATTAGGGAGATTTCACACGGCATATGATGGCACGTATTATTGCACGCCGTAAATGTTCTGCATTTGCGCTTTGAAATTACACGCTTGCAAGTAATTTCAATGCTGATATGCCACGTAAATGGCCCATTTACATTAATCTCTATGGGTACTGCATTGTACATTGTTTGGGCTGCATTTTGGCACATATTTCGTCGAAATTACCGGAGAAAAGACACTGTGTAAACATACCCCTACTGAACTGGTCAGATGGGTGTCACCAATTGAGGGTGTGCCCTTGCACAATCTGACATTGTCCAATCAGTGCTGACAGTCAGTGTGTGCAGGGACACCCCCTCAATTGGTGACACCGAGATGACTGATTCAATAATACATTTCTAGGTGGAATGACTGGAACCAGACAATATAGAGACTTAAAGGGGTTGTCTCACTACAAAGATTAGCTTTCAAAATGTACGGAACACTAAATGAAGACATTTTCCAAATATATTGCTTTGTTCATCTTTTTTTGTTAAGGAGCTACAAGTGATTTTATCACCTTCTGAGGGCTCTCAGGTTTCCCAAGTGAACGACCTGTGTATTCCTTATCCCCTGCTGTTTGTTCTATCTGATAGCAGGGAGTGACCTCATCACACAGGTGGTGGCCAGCAGTGAGAGCTTGTGTGTTATCTGATCTTTCAGACAAAAGACACAAATTACTCTACTATTTAAATTGGCTCAGCAGCTTCTCCGGACCTCAGAGAAGGTAATTTATTTAATCTAGACTAATAAACATAATAAACAGAGAAGTCTGTATACAGCTCATATGCTAATTACAGACAACTTGACCAGGTAGTGACAGAGCAAAGCAGCATTATTTCATTCATGCATCCTATGAAACTTTAGATGAGACAAACCCTTTAAGGAAAGATGCCCGAGAATTGTTATTTCATGGGGAACACAAGTATGCACTAAAATAAAGATGTCAGAAATGGCCACAGGTCCTCTTTAAAGTTCAATCATTTACTGAAAGGGTATGTTCACACGGCTTATTACATCATGTATAGTACACGCCACAATACGCCGTGTGTTTTGGAACCATGTGCTGATCAGCGCGTAATTCCAAAGCACGGGGAGGGGGCCCGCACCCGGCCGTCCCCATCGACATGCATTGTTAACATGTATTGTACGCATGGGGAGAAGACGTGTAATCCATAGCTCTCTATGAAGGATATGAATTGCCGTACTTGCGGTGCACATTTTGCCACGTATAAAGCGTAATACGTGGCAAAATAAGCCATGTGAACATACCCAAACATGTGTAAGAACTTATCTGGATCTCTATGATGCATTGCACCATGCTGCACTAAGTTTTGGGGAATATCATTTTTCTACAAAGGACTGTTTTAAACATTCCCACTATACATTACATTGCAATCACTGATTGTGGATGTGTGTTTCATGCATGTGCTTCCCATCTTCTACTGAATAATGACAATTTCTTTATCTCCTTTTGATCATACTGGGGGATTGTGTATCACTTTAAGCTCTCAGGTGGACATGAGGCGCTGGCTGGATGATTTGAATGCGGCTATTAGTCGGGCTCCGAGATACAGTGAACTTTCTGCCCTGTCACTACAGCGTGAGTCTTATAAACTGGCTATTCTTCTATAGTAGTATGGAGTCATCATACGGATGCAGCACAAATGAGTGACATTTTCCTTTTAATTAAAATGCACTAGTAGGGTATGCCAACATGTGACAAATGACTGTAAAACTGCAATGGATAGATTTAACCGTGTATTCATGTGTTGCAGTTGGACTGCAGTTTCCCCCTCTCATTTTCAGCCAAATATGGCAACAATCCTGCGATTTTGCAAAGCCTTGTGTCCTGTAGCATTATTGAGGAATATATATAGAGCCACTGAGAACAGGATAACACATGAAACTAAATGATAGGCTTGACTCTGCTGCATCTGGATGCACCACCATGCTCTCTATTTAAAGAGGACCTGTGGCAGCAATTGATCTACCTTACCACTCCCCTCTTGTTTCTGTCTTTGTCCTTTTTGTGTTGTTAATCTATAGTGTTGCTTGCATTATATGCTACAACTTCTTGTCCCATGAGATGTAATGCACTTTGGATATGTTGGAATATGCTCTGCGAGATACTTATGTGCAATTTATAGAAGAGAAATATGTTGTTATTATATATTTGTTTATCTGAAAAATTTGAATAAAATTCAGTTATATAAAAAAAAAAAAAAAAGAGGACCTGTGGCATTTCCCGACAAGTCTGTTTTATTAAATGCTTGACTTCCCTGTAAATAACAATTCTGAAACATCTTCTCTTATATCTGTGTTGTGCTGTTCCTCTGCTATTCGTTCTAGTAATGTATTACTGAATCTGTCAGGTGGGTGTTACCCTTTGGGGAGGATGTCCTGCACAGTCTGACATTGTCCAATCAAGGTGCAGGGACACACCCCTTTAAAGACTGGAATGGTAACACCAAGCTGACGGATTCAGAAATACATTTCTAGGAGGAATAATAGAGGAACAGCATAAGTTATAAGAGAAGATGCTCCAGAATTGTTATATCACGGGGAACACAAGTTTCTACTAATACAGGCATATCAGGAAATGTCCTCTTTATACCAAGTGCCTCCTAATAAAGAATTCTACATTGAGGATTTCTGAATATCGTCAGTAAAGCACCAAATGGCAACCTAGGTTTCTTTTGATTAATACTATGTCCATATCTCCTCAGAACCAGTTGTGCAGGCTCCAGGACAGAACCATCACCCAAACACACTCAGCCATGTTTGCTGGTATCGAAACCAGAGTGTGTCGCTGACTGATCACATCACTATGATGGAGGTAACATGAAGTGCTTAGTACACTGCACTATGATTGTAGTTCAAAATCTTTTCAGACATACAAGGCCCCATCTTCTGACTCAAAACAGAGTGTTCTTACCATAATGATTTGCTTAAGCATGAAGGTAAATATAAGCTATTACCAAATACATTGCTGTTTAGATTTTGCTTCTTTTCAGAGTTAGAGCAGATCTTATCTCTTGTGTCTTATCAGCATCACAAGAGCTTGTTTATACAGTGAAGGAAATATTTATTTGATCCCTTGCTGATTTTGAAAGTTTGCCCTCTGACAAAGACATGAACAGTCTATAATTTTAAGGGTAGGTTAATTTTAACATTGAGAGATAGAATATCCAAAATAAAATCCAGAAAATCACATTGTATAAATTAATGTATTTAGATTTTGCTGAGATAAATAAGTATTTGATCCCCTACCAACCATTAAGAGTTCTGGCTCCTACACAGACCAGTTATACACTCCTAATCAACTCATTGCCTGCATTAAAGGCAGCTGTCTTAAATAGTCACCTTTATGAAAGACTCCTGTCCACAGACTCAATTAATCAGTCAGAATCTGACCTCTACAACATGTGCAATAATGAAGAGCTTTCTAAGGATGTCAGGGACAAGATCATAGACCTGCACAAAGCTGGAATGGGCTACAAAACCATAAGTAAGACGCTGGGTGAGAAGGAGACAACTGTTGGTGCAATAGTAAGAAAATGGAAGAAATACAAAATGACTGTCAATCGACATCGATCTGGGGCACCATGCAAAATCTCATCTTGTGGGGTATCCTTGATCATGAGGAAAGTGAGAGATCAGCCTAAAACTACGGGGGAACTTGTTAATGATCTCAAGGCAGCTAGGACCACAGTCACCAAGAAAACCATTGGTAACACATTACGCCGTAATGGTTTAAAATCCTGCAGTGCCCGCAAGGTCCCCCTGCTCAAGAAGGCACATGTGCAGGCCCGTCTGAAGTTTGCCAATGAACACCTGGATGATTCTGTGAGTGATTGGGAGAAGGTGCTGTGGTCAGATGAGACAAAAATGTAGCTCTTTGGCATTAACACCACTCGCCATGTTTGGAGGAAGAGAAATGCTGCCTATGACCCAAAGAACACCGTCCCCACTGTAAAGCATGGAGGGGGAAACATTGTTTTGGAGGTGTTTCTCTGCTAAGGGCATAGGACTACTTCACTGCATCAATGGGAGAATGGATGGAGCCATGTACCGTAAAATCCTGAGTGACAACCTCCTTCCCTCCGCCAGGAAATTAAAAATGGGTTGTGGCTTGGTCTTCCAGCAAGACAATGACCCAAAACATACAGCTATGGCAACAAAGGAGTGGCTCAAAACGAAGCACATGAAGGTCATGGAGTGACCTAGCCAGTCTCCAGACCTTAATCCCATAGAAAACTTATGGAGGGAGTTGAAGCTCCGAGTTGCCAAGCGACTACCTCAAAATCTTAATGATTTAGAGATGATCTGCAAAGAGGAGTGGACCAAAATTTCTCCTGACATGCGCAAACCTCATTATCAACTACAAAAAACATCTGACTGCTGTGCTTGCCAACAAGGGTTTTGCCACCAAGTATTAAGTCGTTTGCCAGAGGGATCAAATACTTCTTTCTCACTGCAAAATGCAAATACATTTATATAATTTATACAATGTGATTTTCTGGATTTTATTTTGGATATTCTATCTCTCAATGTTAAAATTAACCTACCCTTAAAATTATAGACTGTTCATGTCTTTGTCAGTGGGCAAACTTACACAATCAGCAAGGGATCAAATACTTATTTATTCACTGTATATGTTACTGACAAACCTAAACCCTCTAGAGCTCTGTAGTTTTTTTTACCCTGCTTAGACCCCTGAATTACCAATGTCCCTGTAACAGGCTCACCTAGGAATAGCACAGGGGAAATGTCGGTCACTGCTTTAGAACCCCCCCACAGGCTTAGTGAAATTGGCATAATATAAAATATGCTTGCTTAGAATATATAGCAAAATATCATTGAAATACTCTCTTCATATTTAAGTTTCAATTTCTATTTAGTTGTGTTATTGTTTTATCCATCTCTGGAAAAACTGGGTGACCATCCATTGCATTGTGAAGGCTCCAAGATGAAGTAGAGACAACTTTACACACACTTGTGTAATAAGAAATAGAAAAAGATATTTATTGTAGGTTTGTAGCTGCAGTTTTTTGTTGGGATGGTTTAGGCTTATGAATATAGGGTGAAGCCTTCTCTGATGAGTCACATTTTCTGCTTCATTGAATGGATGGATGTTGGCATGTCAGGTAAGAAACATCAGAAAATAATCCTGCAACCATTGCTGGAAGAATAGAAGAATGGAAGAATGGAAGAATAGAATCCTGTTGTGGCGGTATTATGGTCTAGGAAACGTTTTTGTGGCACTAGTTGGGCCCACTTATCCATGTACAAAGCATTCTTTACCAATTAAAAGGGGTGTTAACAGTTGAAAGTGCTTGTGAATCTGTCAGAGTGAGATGGAAAAATAGAAGAGAAATATACTTACCTCCTGGATGCTGTCATTTTGTCGCCGCAGCCATCCAGGTGACCCCAGCTGTAGTTTGGACTTTCATTGTTCCCGTGACCGCTGTGGCCTGTGATTGACTGTACCTGTAACGTGAACGATGGAATGTTCAAAGCTACAGCCAGGACCACCAGGATGGTCACCGCGGTGGAACGAGAGTGTCCAGGAGGTAAGTATGTTTCTTCTCTTTTTATTTTCCATCATGTCTCGACTGACGAACGAGCACTTTCTACTGTTGGAACATCTCTTTAAGTATGATTCCATACTTGCAGATCATGTACACATATACATGTGGATTGCCTGTCCTGATGGAATGATGGAATTTTCCAGCAAGACAATGTGACATGTCAGACAGCTAGAAATGTCTGAAACTGGTTGTAGGAGCTTGACCAAGACTTCCATGTTCTACACTGGCCCCCTAATTACCCAGACTTACCCAACTGAGCCTTTGTGGGAACACCCTGATCATCAAGTTTTCTCTATGGATTCTCCCCCAAGCACCCTCCAGCAGCTGTGGGATGTAGTCTCCATGGCTCCAGATACCTGTGACAACCTAGCAGGAGCTTAGTGAGTCACTAATAGCCCGTCCAGCTGCTGCCTGTGCTGCACACAGCGGTTACTCTGGATATTAGGTAGTGGTCATAATAATGTGACTCTACTGTGTTTTTACACTGAGATGCAGATTGATTAACCGTCTGATATTTTGCTGTGCAGGCGCCAGGGGCAACATATATATATAAATTTTGCTGTCCAGGCGCCATTTTTTTGCACACATTAGTAGTGTAGAATACGCCTGCATTTATGAACCAGTTCTACTCCGGATCCTAGATTTAGCGCTTTCTGGATCCAAAACGACAAATCAGGCTCAGGTAAACCACTTTTAACTTGGTCTGCCTGTTCCAGCAGTAATGCGCCTAGTTTTGCCATCCTCCCATCATAAATGTGTAGAATCATACAATCGTGGTGCGACGCCTCCAGAACACTCCTCAATCTCAGGCGCATTACAGCGTGCTGCGGGCATCCCATACTGTGACTAATATTGGAGTGCACCTGATTGTAAACCTAGTGAACAGGGCTGCACCAGTTTTTGGGCACAGCCCCGTACATACATGTCGCCAAGGTGTCCAAATTCTAGGATTCATTGCATTGAAAATTCAGATTTATCTTAGATTAGATCTATTACTGGCTTAAAGTGGCCATAGATATAAGATACTTATGGTAGGGTAGCTGGTTTTGGACTGATCTGCTGCAAATCTAATGAATACAGGCTAATGGAAATACGTTTTTATTCCCATTTGTCAAGTAGTCAATCCTTGTGTGCAAGGATATGTAGGATGTGTCTTCAGTATTGGTATGTATATTTTTGTCATTCATTCTATCTATTTGCTTCTCCCTCTATAGAATCAGCTTTCTGGTTATTTGCTCCGCAAGTTTAAAAACAGCAATGGCTGGCAGCGACTGTGGGTGATCTTCACCAATTTCGGCCTTTTCTTCTATAAAACACATCAGGTAAAAAAAAATTAAGGCTGAGTCAATTCCCAGTCATTTCCATGTTCAGGGAGGGAGTTATCATTTTCGTGTATTTTGTGAAGAGAATTCATTCAATTTCAAGCCTTAACATGATTCTAGCATTATATACGGTAGATGTCATATACATGGATGACCTTAGCAGCATTCTGCTCTTAGTAGTTATACATTTATGTAAATCTCAGCACTATAATGCTTTGTAATGTAAGCAGATTGCTCAAGTGTGTCATGTGCATTTGTTTATATAGCACCATTATATTCCATGGCGCTGTACAGATACATTGGTTCATGTGCCCATTGAGTCTCACAGTCTAAATTCCATATTGACTTCCCCAAAAATAATACATCCCCCGAAAATAAAACCTAGTGCATTTTTTAAGGCAATTCAGAGTTTGGCTGCTTATGCTGATGTCTGTGATAAAATCACTACAGTATATTAATACATGTTGATTTTTTGTTCAACAATAAATGTGAATTCTTGTTCATGGAAAAATAAGACATCCCCTAAAAATAAGTCTTAGCGCGTCTTTAAGAGCAGAAATTAATATAAGACACTGTCTTATTTTCGGGGGAAACAGGTTATATTCCATATTGACTTATAAATTGATAAATTCCATATTGAATTATCACCATGTGGGGAAAACTCGAGTGCCCCCACCCAAACACAGGGAGAATGTACAAACTCCTTGGTGGGATTTGAACCCAGCACTGCAAGGCAAAAGCACTAACCACTGAACCACCGTGCTGCCTGAGGTGCATCTTGTTGATGTAGATGGTTTTGGTATATATGTCATAAAGTATCCTATTGAGCCTTGTCAGTATTTCAGCATTATTGTGAGAGAAGTTCTAAGTCATGGATATATCTGTTCACAGGAGGATGCTCCCCTTGCTTCATTGCCGCTGCTGGGATACACAGTAAGCGTCCCATCCTTCTCTGATCCCGTCACTTGTCGCCATGTTTTCAAGCTACATTTCAAATCACATGTATACTTCTTCAGAGCTGACAGTGATTACACATGGAGGAGGTATGACTATTATTTTGTTGTTTTTTTTTTTGTTTTTTTTTAAGACAATTTTTGCCTATTATAGCTATAGGAAATTCGGATATGACTGAACACTCACACAGTATAGTAGGAGAAAAACAGCCAATGAGGTCATAAGGGCTCGTGAATAAGACTAGTAAATCAGTGTTGTGTTGCCCATACTACTAGAACAGTTACTTATCTGTATGGGTGATCTCCAACCTCTGGATCTCCAGCTTTTGCAAAATTACATCTTCCAGGATTCTGCTGGAGAGTCACAGATAGTCAGGTGCTGCTCTTCGAATTTGGGTCAATGTCCAATTTGTTTACAATCTAAGTGATTTAATTTGGATTGTGTCAAAAAAGAATCAACCCTAATACTATGCTGTGGTTACAGTTTTTTATGGTTTAGTTAAATGTTCTGTGGTGCCACTTCCAGTCTGATATCACTTTTGGTTACCATAACATAGGTGTAGGTAATAGACCATAGAAAGTTATGCTGCATCGGGAGCACCATGGAATAGTTAATTAAGCTGTAAACAATCCTAATTGAAAAAAAATTGGGGTTTGGGACCTCCTAAGCAGAAATTTTTTCACAAGTTTGAATCAGTGTCAAACCAAACAGGGACCTATTTGAGCAAAATTATGAGTGATCTACAAAGCAAGGGTGAAAATAAGATACCTGTCCTATATGTCCTACCTAGTCTCCTGCAATGTTGAAACAGAAAATGGACAAAACAACCCACATAATGCCATACTGACTCAGTCCATACATGGCAGGTGCCGGCTACTAATTACAGCTGACACCTGATATCAGCTGGGATCAAAGATGGATCTGATCCCTGCTGTTTAACCCTTCAGATCTAAATAAATGATCACCGTTTCTTCCCCTGTCCCCTCCCCTCTGTAACTAGATTGTGGGATGCCACTTCTGTAGGGGTGAAGGATTGTGTAGCTTCCATATGTCTGCTAGTATTACTTACCGCTATCTGCTGTGAATTTACTATAAACATGCATGCCCAGCACAGCCTGCATGTTTAAAGAGAACCTGTCACAGAGATTATGCCCCCTTACTGAGGACAGCACAAGCTAGTGTCAGACATGCTGTTTCCAGCGCTGTGTCCCTTATTCTGTAAGATGCTGGAGATTTAGAGTATTTAATGCTCAAATTTGCAGTTTTCAGCCAGAAAAGAGTCAGTCTGTTTTTTTCAAACCCCGCCCACCTGAGGCTAGCCCCGCCAACCCAACCTATTACTTTGAATAGGTAGAAACATCTTTATAACTGCCAGGTGGATGGGGCTAGTCTTTGGTGGGCGGGGCTAACACCTGCTCATGAATAAGATTTGAGCATTAAATGCAGTAAAACTACAGCATCGGTTCAGCCAACTATAGCCTGCAAACCTACAGATCTCTACATGGACAGTGGAGAAACGAACCTGCTAATTTCATGCAAAAAAGATCTGAATTCAAGGGTTGTTGACTAAATACAAAGATAATATAGATTATCATAGTTTGTCAATATACAGTAATCGGTACTATAGTCATATCTCTGCTGTTAACCTTGCAATTCTGAAGTTGAAATGTGATACTGTTTTGAAAACTTTAATAAACATACAGTTTATAAAAAAAACTACAGCATCTTACAGAATACGGGACACAGCACTGGAAACAGCATTGCCAGACACCTGTAACAGTGTGTAGCAATGACATGACAAAGGTTTGAATACACTGAAATTCAGCAGCAGACTGTGTGTGTGAGGAGCGGGGAGGGGGGGGGGGTGTAGACAGTAGTGAAGCCCACCATGTACCTCAGATTAATGTTAGCAATATCTATAGGTGACCTAATGTGGAGGGGCATCTTTGACCTTCTTTCAAACTAACTATCCTTGTGTGTACAACCGGATACTATGCCTCATATATTCTTTTAGTTTCCCTCCTCAGAACCCACTCTGGCTCTATTTCTTTGTTGTACACTGGTGCCCAACACTGTGCAGAAATTGTTCTGTCCAAGTTTCAGATGTTTTTCCAGTTTACAAAACACATTTTCATAAACCCTTTTGCAAAATTTTGAGTTCATAGAGAGGGGTCCTCTGTCCAGCATCTTCATCTCTTGGGCAGAGTAGACAGCAAAGAGTATCTCTTGGTCTGGAGGACCCGTCCTGTATCTCACAGACAATCCACTCATTTGAATGAATACTGTGTAATACTTAACTTACACTGTAAGGACACCAAGATGATAGCAAACCATCATGTCTTTTTCTATGTATTTTTAATGGAATTAAATCTTTTCTATATCTTAATCCCTGGTGCTGTTGTGCTACCATTTTGGTGTTACTATGTGAGTGTTAGAGACCTGCTGGATGAACTGTGCACCCTTGCTATCAGTGCATCCCAGCATTACCAGGTGAGCTGGCCACATTCGCTTTTTTTGCCACTTGTGTGTAATTTACACTGTGGTGGAGCTACAAGGAATTGAAAATCATATCTTCGCACAAATTACAGCTGAGTGCTCTCTATCCCAGCAAGGGGGGAAATGTTATAATCCATTTTTTGTCAAGGGACTCTTAACAAGTAGCGATGGCCCAACGTGGAGAACCCTTTTAACTAGTGATTTATAGAATCAATGTATGCCTCAGGTTGATGCATCCCTTGATTTTATTTGCCTTAGCAGCAGCTACCTGGCATCGGTTGCTGTAGTTTAGTTTACTGTACACTAAAACCCAAGTCCTTTTAGCTGCTAGTTTTACCTATTTTACCAATTACTATATCATGGTCATATCAGTCTGCTTTAGGCAACTATTATGAGTACTTTTGTACTTGGTATATTATCGGCATGGCTAAAATCAGCAGTTTATTGACTCATACAGTATATGTGTAGCAGCATTTTCCTTGAATAAGAGGTATTTGCTAGTATAGGTTTTTCCACTTAAAGGGAACCTGTCACATAGATTAGGCCCCCCTGGCTGAAGACAGAACAAGGTAGTGTCAGGATGCTGTTTCCAGCGCTGTGTCCCTTATTCTGTAAGTTGCTGTAGTTTTCGTGTATTTAATGCTCAAATCTGCAGTTTTCAGCCACAAGAGTTATTCGAAGAGTCCTTCAGAGTGTCAGTTTTTTTTCAAACCCTGCCCACCTCAACTGACAAACCTATTACTTTGAATAGGTTGAAACATGTGAATAACTGTCAGTGGGCGGAGCTATCCTTTTGTGGGTGGAGCTAGCACCTGCTCATGAATAAGATTTGAGAGGTAAATGCTCTAAAACTGCTGCATCTTACAGAATAAGGGGAACAGCGCTGGAAACAGCAGGTCGGACACTAGCGTGTGCTGCGCTCAGCAAGGGGGGCATAATCTATGTGACAGGTTCCCTTTAAAGGGGTTCTGCCACGATCTAATGTTGACGTGGGTATTTAATCACTTTTCTAAATATATGTCATCAATAAAAGTGAGGCCTCTGAGAGCTACAGCCTTCCTTACATGCCCTTGGTTTCCTGACAGTTTATATTAGACATGACCAGGAGCTAACGGGAGTTGATCTGGCCGTGCTTGCATTGTTTGCACTTCTTATCTGATGGCAGGGAACATGAACGCACTTTGAAGGGACTGGGGAGAAACATCCTGTGTTTTTTGTATAGAGAATCCACTGGTTGTAATGTTATTATGTGAGTAAACATGTAGACGCTCCCCGACTCTGTGCTCAGCCCCCTTTACTCTCCCCCTGCAGCCGTTCCTGAAGGAATGAAAGACTCTGCCTGCTGAGAGCTTATCTTCTCTCCTGAGCAAATAAGAGGGAGAAATAAAATGCATATAGCTTGTGCACAATACAGTTCTCTGTGGATTAGCAAAACAATCTTTGCCCAACTACAGAGACTGAATATCAGGAGCGTGCATGGGAGGTGGAGCGATGACATCACAGAGGAGGTACTTGTTTTTTTAAACACAGAAACACAACGCCCCTTTTCAAGTCTCAAGAAGGGGGTATCAGCCTGTTAGGTGAGGAAATCACTTCTTGGCAAAACCCCTTTAATTTGGTTCACGCTACATGTTGTTTTTCTTCATTGCATTTTTTTTTTTTTTAATTTAAAGCATGTAGGGGATCCAACAGGTAGGCACAATTTAAAGGAATGGCTTACATGTCTCATTATTTGCAATCCACTACTTCCTTTCTCTGCTTCAGCAGATCTGACATTCGAAAGTAAGTGAAAGCTGGACCATATCTCCTCATCACCCAGCATTTCCAAATCAATAGCACTAAAACCAGCTGTGTAGAATTTTTAGCAAGATTACACTGTGAGGTATTCTGTCTTGTTTTAAGGAAATATTCTAAAGTGTTATAGTATATAGTTTGGGTGAGTTATTACAATGGAATTTCTTTTAGTCAGTAAAATATGTATGACCGTCTCCTGGTTGCTTTGATCACACATTTGACTATCAATCAGCTGATAATGTCTCTTTTCTCTTGTTTTACCAGGTGGATGGAAGTGATCAGGCGCGGAGTGAGTTCCCCAGGGAAGATCGGACACTTGGCGGAGGATGGGGTCATTGTTGATTGACCCATTAACGAACTACTTACGGATGGAATGGAGGACGAGTAGATACAGGAACAAAATAAGGTGTTTTGCAAAGGCAGCATAGAATGGAATGTGCAGCGGCAGAAGTGGGGCCAATTAGAAACAGAGTTATTAGATGTAGACTACGTGTTTTGCACTTTGTCCTTCCTGAGATCCAAAGCAATTATGTCTGAAATAATCCGTAATGGGAACATACACTGCAATAACCCAGAAATCCATCCGGTAACAAACCTTATTTCTTATTATAGAGAACAGCACAATCCACTAAAGCCCCATTCACATCACAATTCTTGCTCCTGTCCGTTGTATCCAGCAGGAAACGGTAAAAAATGTTTCCCAACAGTGAGACTGTAACAAGGCCATAGAGATCTATAGTTCATGTTGGACTATGTTTGCCCTATTCATCTGACACCAAAGCATGGTCTATGGATCTCTAAAGCCACATCACGATAACTTTTTACTGGTGTATAAAGTAGAAAAACCAGCTTTCCGGGATAAAATCTAGCAATTTATTGAACAGATATTAAAAATCCACAAGGAGACAGGATAACAAACTGCTCACACGTTGCGGGCTAAACAAACGTCCTGACTCAAGCTGGATTTTTTTTACTTTATACATTTCCTAGGACTGTGTGTGTGTTTGTTTGCACACGTTTTTCATGCATTCCAGGATCAAACGCAGGTGAGCTGGATTTTCTGCCTCTGCTCTATAGTTCAACTTTTTACTGGTATCACAATGGATACCACAAATAGGGCCACGAAACCTGATGTGGGCTGCAAACACTAACACTATATAGTTCACCTGCTTTCTGGTGCCAAGTTGTGTCCATATAATAGAGCCACTTTAATACGGAGGCAGAAATCTTTGATATAGAATTTGTAAATGGAGGATACACCAGGGCATGCAGCATTGAGGAGAATTTGGCACCATTTAGTGGCAACTAGCTTGATTCATGACCCTGCAAGGGCTGTAGATGTGCCATGCTGTGTGCTTAGACACAAAGACATGATAGAAGTATTGTTACACATCTTTGCTTTTTTTTAGCAATGGCAAGAGAAGGGAAGAGAGGTTCGATAGTTGGATAATGGCACGACCTCTCTCAGTACTGATCAATTTTTTTTAAAGTGATAAACTGCAGTGTCTGTGTTGGCTGATCAATATGTGTTTGCCTGGATGGTAAAGATTTTAAGTGCTTTATATATGATTTCCATTGAGACAAACCATATAGTTGCCTCTCTTCTCCTGGGATCTAATTCTTTTTCAGCAAAACACAAGCAGGTGTCTACTAGCGATAACCTAGGGACATCCGTGAAGTTATGCCGCCATAAAAACTTACCTTTCTGCCAGAAGCTGGGTAAAGACCTAAATAATATTGTTCTAGTTAACAATGCCAGCACTTTTTTCATTCATTAGTGGTAAGTGCTACAATCACAACATATATTTCTACTATGACCTATGAAAAATACAACAGGGTGGTGGAAAGAATTTTATAAAATATGTGCTCTTTTTTACTTAACAAGAAAAAAACCTTTACATTTAAGATCACCCTGCCAGTCTGCCATAGAGGAGATAGCTACGCCATAGCATACTAGTGCATCTAAAAAAAATGAGAATATCATTGAAAATGAAAGGGGTTCTCCAGGATGATCTTTTTATTTGTTATAGGGCTTACAAATGTGTTATACTAAACATTGTAATTCATACTGTAATGAGTCTATACAATATATGGGTTTCTCTATTTGACTTAAAGGACTTGTCTCACTACATTGATTCATCTCACCTCAGTCCTGTTTTCTTGGTTTCATTTTGAATTCAGGGGCATGTTCACTGGCTTCCACTAGGCTGCAGTAGAAGCCAGGTCTGTAGCTATAGCAACCAGTGCTGGCAGCCTATCAGGAAAGATCAAACAGGTCTGTAGTTATAGTGACCTGAGGAGCTGATGCAGTCCATACAAGAGGGGATATAAAGGAATAGGTAGGACACTGTTAATAGACATATATTGCAAAGTGACTTGTTTTTGCAAGATCTTTAACATAACAAGCAATTCTTGTAGTGAAATAACCCCTTTAAATTATTGGTATCAATTATCTTTTCAGTGATATTCTAATTTTTTTTTAGATGCACTAGTACTAAAATCCACTAGTGCACTAAATTTGGCTCTGCTTACTGCACAGTAATCTTACTTTTTGCCTGCAGGTGGCACAGTCACTACTGTGAGTTATTTAGGACACATGATTCAGCAATATTAAGGGATAATCTCCTAGCGCGCTAATAAAGCCTCAATTTCCATAGCTCTATAATGTAAGAAAGGGCTGTGACTTACAATGCACACCACTCACAATGAATGTAACAGAGCTCGTGTTTTATGTATGAAATGTCAGTTTATTTTTTACATTACGTGTTGATGAGAAATATCGGTAAACATTTTTGTATGTTACAATAAAAATAAAGAATAATACACTTGAAGTAATGCCATGTTGGTCATGTCCTCATTCACAGTGTCATCCTGGTCCAGGCTAGGACATGAAGAGTGTGGAGCACCAATGTTGTGGACTCACGATGCAGAGGAGAACCTAGAAAGACAGAAAGGCACCGATCACACAATGCATTTTAAGCAGACTAGCTATATACTTGTATTTGTTTTCTAAGCCAACAGCAGAACTCGAGTATACAGTGGGGAAAAAAGTATTTAGTCAGCCACCAATTGTGCAAGTTCTCCCACTTAAAAAGAGAGGCCTGTTATTGACATCATAGGTAGACTTCAACTATGAGAGATAAAATGAGAAAACAAATCCAGAAAATCACATTGTCTGATTTGGAAAGAATTTATTGGCAAATTATGATGGAAAATAATTATTTGGTCAATAACAAAAGTTCATCTCAATACTTTTTTATATATCCTTTGTTGGCAATGACAGAGGTCAAACGTTTTCTGTAAGTCTTCACAAGGTTGGCACACACTGTTGCTGGTATGTTGGCCCACTCCTCCATGCAGATCTCCTCTAATCATGATATTTTGGGCCTGTCACTGGGCAACACGGACTTTCAACTCTCTACAAAGGTTTTCTATGGGGTTGAGCTGTAGGGCTGTTTCTCTTCAAAAGGATCAGGACAACTGATCAATGTACATGAAAGGATGAATGGGGCCATGTATTGTGAGATTTTGAGTGCAAACCTCCTTCCATCAGCAAGGGCATTGAAGATGAAACGTGGCTGGTGCTTTCAGCATGACAATGATCCCAAGCACACCGCCAGGGCAACAAAGGAGTGGCTTCGTAAGAAGCATTTCAAGGTCCTGGAATGGCCTAGCCAGTGTTGAGATCTCAACCCCATAGAAAATTTTTGGAGGGAGATGAAAGTCCTTGTTGCCCAGTGACAGCCCCAAAATATTACTGTTCTAGAGGAGATATGCATGGAGGAATGGGCCAACATACCAGCAACAGTGTGTGCCAACCTTGTGAAGACTTACAGACAACGTTTGACCTCTGTCATTGCCAGCAAAGGATATATAAAAAAGTATTGAGATGAACGTTTGTTATTGACCAAATACTTATTTTCCACCATAATTTGCAAATAACTTCTTTCCAAATCAGACAAAGTGATTTTTGGATTTATTTTATCTCTCATAGTTGAGGTCTACCTATAATGTCAATTACAGGCCTCGCTCATCTTTTTAAATGGGAGAACTTGTACAATTGGTGGCTGACTAAATACTTTTTTCCCCACTGTATGCTTCTCCTCCCATGTATAAACTTTATTCCCTGCCCAGTTATTTTTTTTTTTTTTAAACTTTCATTTTTTGGACACATCCAACCTGCACTGTGAGTAGATGCCAGGGTTTTAGTGTAAGGTCAGGCAGTCCTTTAGCTGTATGTTGATGAAACTGCAGCTGTGTGAGTTTTCTATTAAAACAGTGATAGCACCTGCAAACTCATGGGGCAAGTGGTGGCCGTATACAGGTGTAGTTCTGTCTGTACACAACTCATAAACCATACTGTCCAGAGTTGGACCCACTGTGATCAACTGTTTGCTATCACTACCTTCCTTAAAGGGGTTGTCTCACTACGAAGATCATAGTTGAAAATGTGGGGACCAAAAATCTAAGGATGTAAGTCCTTGGTTACCATTGGCAAAGTGCTACGGTTTTAGAGAACGGGCTGGTTTACATGTGCTTAGCAACGGTGTTTGTT
Organism: Phyllomedusa bahiana; assembly: GCA_025379985.1. Taxonomy (NCBI): domain Eukaryota; kingdom Metazoa; phylum Chordata; class Amphibia; order Anura; family Hylidae; genus Phyllomedusa; species Phyllomedusa bahiana. The sequence continues at coordinate 82,622 of JAODAL010005471.1, forward strand.
TACTGGTCAGGGAAGCATTCTGTCCTGCCCAGGTCGTGCACATGCAAAGGACAGGCAATTAAGAGGAGGGGCAGGGATGTGTGTACTGGCAGACAAGGAGGAGAAGCAGTGAAAAGGATACAATACACACAACCCCCCTGCTTCTCCTCTTTGCCTGCCAATACACACATCCCTGCCCCTCCTCTTAACTGCCTTTCCTTTGCATGTGCACGACCTGGGCAGGACAGAATGCTTCCCTGACCAGTAAAACAAAACACCGTTGCTAAGCACATGTAAACCAGCCCGTTCTCTAAAACCGTTGCACTTTGCCAATAGTAACCAAGACGTACCCCAACTTTACCGGCCACTTTATTGGTACACCATGCTAGTAACGGGTTGCACCCCTTTTGCCTTCAGAACTGCCTCAATTCTTCGTGGCATAGATTCAAAAAAGGTGTTTGCAACGATGCTCAATTGGTACCAAGGGGGCCCAGAGAGTGCCCAAGAAAATATTCCCCACACCATGACACCCCCACCACCAGCCTGAACCGTTGATACAAGGCAGGATGGATCCATGCTTTCATGTTGTTGACGCCAAATTCTGACCCTACCATCCGAATATCGCAGCAGAAATCGAGACTCATCAGACCAGCAACGTTTTTCCAAACTTCTACTGTCCAATTCGATGAGCTTGGGCAATTTGGAGCCTCAGTTTCCTGTTCTTTCTGAAAGGAGTGGGGGCCCGGTGTGGTCTTCTGCTTTCGTAGCCATCTGCTCATAGTTCGCCGTACTGTGCGTTCAGAGATGCTCTTCTGCCTACCTTGGTTGTAACGGGTGGCTATTTGGTCAACTGTTGCCTTTCTATCAGCTCGAACCAGTCTGCCCATTTCTCCTTTGGGCCTCTGGCATCAACAAGGCATTTCCGCCCACAGGACTGCCGCTCACTGGATGTTTTTTCTTTTTCGGACCTTCTCTGTAAACCCTAGAGAGGTTTTTGCGTGAAAATCCCAGGAGATCACAGTTTCTGAAATACTCAGACAGCCCTTCTGGCACCAACAACCCTCCCCCTTTTAAAGGCACCAAATCACCTTTTTTTCCCCCAATATGTGGTTTGAACTGCAGGAGTTGTCTTACCATGTCTACATGCAAAAACGAGTTGCCGCCATGTAAAAGGTGATTAAAATTAAGTGTTACGGCAGTTTGGGCAGGTGTACCTAATAAAGTGGCCCGGTGATGTACATCCCTTTGATTTTTTGGGCCCCCCATTTTCAAAAATATGATCTTCTTTGTGAGGGCAACCCCTTTAAGAATTATTTTTTAAGAAAAATTACTTACTTTACAGCTATTTAAATGGGCATCCCGTTCAGTTTAAAAAACTACTGCTATAAATGTCAAATGTATCTTTGGGCCTCCTTTAATGCACTGGACAGCCAAACGATAAATGCTATGCTTTTTTTTCATCAAAGTGTAAAATGGGAACAATTTTTTTTTATTTTTTTTAAAGGGGGTGTTTTCCCTTTTTTCCTTTTGATGGGGATATTTCCAAATTTAAGATGAGGTGCGGGTTCCCCCCTCTGCTCTCAACCAACTTTTTTGAGAAAAGAGCTCCCGAAAGTCTCTGTTTAGGAAAAGTTTTTTCTTTGAACTCCCATTTGAAACAAAAGGAGTTTTTGCACCCAAACCTGACTTACTGTTTTTAACTAAAAAACTAGAATTTTAACTTTTTTCCTTTCTCTCCCCCTTTTGTCCCTTTTAAGGGTGCAGAAGGTTTGGGAAAGGGGAATGTAATTAATGGGAAAAACTTCAAACTTTAGAAAATTTTTGGGCTTAATATTCATGCCAGTTTCATGTCACAAAAATAAAAAATTTAAATGTGAGGTCCCAAATTTACCCCCCTTATAGCAAAAATAACCCGGCCAAAAAAATTTACTTTAAAACCCCCCGGTTTTCGCCCCCACAATTTTTTCCCGATTGTTTCTTGACCTTTTTAAATAACTGCTCTAAATTATACATTTTGTTATTTTTTTAAAAATTTAAGATCCTTGAAGGTCCCTGGGCTTTTTGGAAAAAAGTCTGTTGGGAATTTTTTTGTTTCATGTATAACAACATTTCTAAAGAAGAGAGCTAGTACTCTTGAAAGCTCACCATTAAATATACTCTGCCTCGAAAAGGTCTCGCCTGATTTCTCACTCTTCTACTTTAAACTAGAACTTTTAAGGGATCCATTCCTGAGATAAACACAGGGTCCTTGAAAGGAGAACCCACACCTATCATACGTTGATGGAATAAGTTATCGATATGTCACAAATAATTGGGGGACCCCTTTTTCCCCTATGTCAAAGGGTTTGGGCATAATTTTCCCCCCCATTTAGGTTTTTGACAAAAAACTCTTTAAAGGGACCCTTTTATAGTGTCCCAACCTGTGCTTTAAAAAGCCCCAAATACATGTTGGGCGGGAAATTGTATTTAAAAATCTCCCCAAAAACAAAAACTCCTTAAAAAAGGGGGGGAAAAAAATTTAATTTAAAGGGAGCGAAAAATGTCAAAAAATCAGATTTTTCTCCCGTTTTTTTACTTTCACCCCCAAAATATTTGTACTGAATATTTACCTAACTCAACCCCCCCCCGTGGCTAAACTCTTGAATTTTAAAAGCGGGGAATTCATTTGGGAAAGATATAAGGGAAAAAATGCAAAATTTTTATTTTACAAAATTTGGAGTAACCCCCAAACCCCCAATATTCCTTAAAGGCTAAAAGATACGAAATCACCCCTTTTTTCCCTTTTATTATTTGGGAAAATAAGAATAACAGATCAAAACGGGCGACGCATCCCCAAAAACCCAGTGCTTCCTCCAACAGAAAATTAACCCTGAAACGTAAGCCTTGATGATGTAGGTGTTATACACTGAAACCATATGACTGGAGCCCAAATTTTACTCCTATTAAATTAAAAGGGTATTTTCTAAGGTTTGGGGTTTCTAATAATAATAAAGTGGTAAATCTGAGATGTAACCTACAAGTTGCAGTTACTTTGGGGAAACACTGCACTAGTTTAAGAGACCCAATATACACAGATTAGATCATGGAAGAGAACCAAGCTCATCTCATTTTTTTTTCACCTTTGCACACGTTGAACCAAGTGAGAAATGAGTTGGTCTGTGATTCCAGGGCTGGACTCCTCCGCTAAGCTAAAAGCATTCTCTAGTTCCTGTACAGATCCAAATGCTCCAGCACAGCGCTGCTCCCTCAGCTGTGGGTGAAGATAGAAAAACATTTATGGATAATGAAGCTGCAACAACTGCTGTAACTCTAAAGACCAGGTATCAAGAGATGGAATCTGGGTGGTCAGGTTCCAACTTGGTTAATGTCTCCACTTTTCTTATGCACCAGTTTTAATAAAATGTGGGCTACAATTAGGCTTTTTGTGATGCTGCTAATCACTTTCACAAGCTGCAGTACATTAAAGGGGTTTTGCCAAGAAGTGAAGTTCCTTACCTCTTATCTGTGCAGGAGAGAAGATAAACAAAGCATGAACAGCTGTGGAAGGGAGAGGGAGGGGGTTGAGCAGAGCCAGGATGCGTCTGTTTACTCAAATAATAACATTACAACCAGTGGATTCTCTATACAGCAGACAGACTCATACACTGCACTTTTCTCCCCAGCCCCATGCAGCTCGTTCATGTTCACTGTCATCAGATAAGAAAGTGCAAAACACGCAAAGCGGGAAGGCAAGATTAGTCACTGTCAGGGTCCTGGTTGTGTCTAATGTTAAACTTTCAGGGAAAACTCTAGGCGCATCTGATATTAAGGCTGTCTATAGCTCTCAGAGGCTTCACTTTTAGTATCACATATATTTAGGCGAAAAGTTGATTAAATACCCATTTTGGAGGATCCCCCGTCAACATTACATTGTGGCAAAACCCCTTTAAGGCTGTACTTTTTTGGTGGGTATGCTTTTTTTTTTTCTAAGTCAACTTTGACATAATTCCAAACTTTTAAACACATTTCAACTGCAAAAAGAGTGCACCCAGCCTAGGCAGCAACCTTGGGGACTGCAACAATCACAAATTACAATCCATCAGAACCACTTCAAAAAGCCTACAACAAACCTAATGGCATTACGTACTTTCACACGGAGCATTTTTTTGGTGCGTTTTTTTTTGTACAGAAATGTACAGTATTAACTGTTGTGCCATTCTGCACAAAAAACGCATCAAAAAATGCATCAAAAATGTTCCGTGTGAAAGCACCCAACTGCCTGCAATTAAACTGCCTTTAACCCCACAAGCTTCTTTTTCAATTTTTGTCTACATTGTTGGGAAGGTTTTTCAAATGAGTTATCAATTACTGTGTTTTTAAGTCTTGAGATACAATTACACACTTCATGACTACTTTCCCAAAAATTTTTTGATAAGTGAAAGAAGCTTGCTGATAATACAATTGCAGTGAGCAGTGTTTCTACAGCATGATCTTAGCAATTACGGTTATCAGAAACGATGCAGATCCTATCTAGATACAAAATATACAGATGCAATCTGACATTTTCATGGTGTCGTCTACTCCTGGTGTGACCCAAGATGCATCCACAATGGCCACATGACATGTCGATAAACTAGTGCAGCCTTTGGCAGTCGCATCAGCGGTAGGACTATCGGCTGCACTATGTATTTCTACTCTGAGACTGTAGCAAGAAAAAGAAATATAAATCCGTTTTGACTTAAATTAACGGGGGGGCCCAAATTTTACTTTGAAGGTATTTAAATGTGGTTTCTAGCATCGGAAAAAGCAGTGTAATCAAAATGAATCTATTCCTACTGTCGGCCAAACCATGGTTCTTACAGCAGTGTGAATAGAGCCCTAAGAATAGTCCATGTACTACAGCTTTAGATAACTTTGTGTAAGCAAGTCATCCACTTTGGACAGTCCATAGTCCTAACTGAAATGTAAGACTTTCAGCTTTAATTTAACGGGGTTGTCTCACTACAAAGATTAGCTTTAAAAATGTAGGGAACACTAAATTAAGACTTTTCCAAATATATTGTGCGTTCACTTTTTTTTGTTAAGGAGCCAAGATTTTATCACCTTTTCTCTCCTGTTCCCAATGCTGACCTGTTTTTTTGCCCCCCTTGGTTTGTTTTATCTGATAGCAGGGGAGTGACGTCATCCACGGGTCATGGGACACAAACTCCGACAGTGAAGCTTTGTGTCATCTGATCTTTTGACAAAAAACATAATTTCCTACTTTTTTTTTTTTTTTTTTTTTTTTTTTTCATTTGCTCACACTTCCCGACCTAGGAAAGGGAATTTTTCTAACAAGACTAATAAACAGAAAGCCTAAATACATGGAGCTCATATCAAATTACAGACAGTTTTACCAGGAGTGACAGAGCAAACACATTTTTCATTCATTTCCTATAAACTTTGAGATGAGACAACCCCTTTAAGTGTGTGCCAAAAGGAGCAACTCTTCTGTTAACTTATAGAATTGCCAAACAGGGCATCTGAATATGGGTTTCCAATACCAGACGTCTTTAATCACCTACAGCTGGATAAGATCCCATGAAAGGAATGCAAGCTCAACCACTGTGGAAACATTTCTCTGCATTCATCTAGAGGGATCTGCTTGCAGTTTCCACTGATGCAACATATGGAGAGAGACAAGGGTTTATATTAGACAAATCCTGCTTTCAAATAAAATAAAATTTCCAGACGTGAACACTAAATATACAAAAGGACTATAAATGCATGAATGTTATGGCCATGCTGCCAAGGAAATAGCAATGCCACCTAGCTAGGTATTACGGGCTTTAGTTTATAAGAAGGCAATAATGAATCAAACAGTAGATGGCACCATTACTGTTAGAACGTAAGTCATTCTATACAGTAGAGCATCTCACCTCCTGGAAGACTGGAGCTACTAGAGCTGATAAACAGTGGGATCTTGGCAAGCGTTTTATAGCTTCAGCTGGCTGCAGAGAAAAGCACATTGTAAAGCCTTATCTTTTATTTTTATATTTATTTCATAAACTATAACAATTGCCAACTAAAACAGAACATACTAGCAGAAGCAAAATACCACCTACATCAATGTGTACAATAAAGATGTGGTCACATGGCAAGTTTGAATTAAAAAAAACTTTAAAAAAGTGACATGTATCATGTTCCAGAAGGGCTCTATGGTTTAAAGTCTAGCTTCAATTAGAACAGAACATTTCATAAATAAATATCCCCCCCCCCCAAAAAAAAAAAAACAAAAAAAAAAAACCCAACAATTCACAAAAAAACAGGACATTCTAAACAAAACTGAGAAACTTTGTAATGTTTTATTTAAAAAAAAAAAGCTTCCCCCCTTAATTTTCCCTTTCTCTCCTCCCTCCCCAGATATTGCTTAATTATCTGTTCACTCAGTCATAAATCCCAAAGGCAGGCTGTCTCCTGAGAGCTCAGATTACAGCTGCACATAAAAGTCTATGGATAGGGAAGGGGTACAAAAGGGAAATTAACACAGTCACAGACACAAGCGACAACATCAAAGACATCAGGTAGCAGTAAAAAGCAGCGAGTCCATAACTCTACAGTCAACACCATCTCTATGTGTTGCTCTGCCTCTCTTCCCAATAGACTTTTATATAGCTTGAGCTCTCAGTGAAGCAGGAATGGAGAGAAAAGGAAGCATTTTTCTCTAATAAGATATACCACAATGCATCTTATTTTCTTTAAGCTGTGCAAATAATTGAAGGTACACTTCAAAACAGCCATGCATATGTTTTTTTTTATAGTAGTCACTAAGTGGTTAAAGCCATTTAGTTTCTATCTACTGCGGCCTGTATCAGTTTGATCAAGATGTGCTTGCTACCTAAAATCCTATATTCATTCAGCATTCCCCTATCTACCTTCCCTCAGGTTAGCTAAATCAACTCAAGCATTTTAATTGCTTTTGTTTGGCATAATTGTAGAGTCCATATTTCTGCAAAATTTCTTTCTAATCCTTGGTCTGAGGGAGGAGTCTCCTTCCCGGAGATCCAGATAGTACATCTGGCTAGTCAATTGGCGCATCTTGCTAGATGAAACGGGGAAGAATGTCTCAGAGTTCTTACTCCATTTAATTCGGACTTTTCCCACCCCTTACGCATCTTATTTTTTGTTCTAGAGGCTGTAGGGTTTAAATAATTTTTAAATGATTTATTAAAAATGATCATCCCATACGTAAGCGGCCCTTTTACGGGTTTTTGGGCACAACTTGGGGGTAAATGCTTGCTAAAAAAAAGGGGTTTTGATTTTGTATCCCCCCAAATTTTGGCCCAAAAAAAAAAACTCTGGAGGTCAGGGGAAATTGCATCAGCATCAGACACTCCCGGGCCTTTTTTAAAAAAAATTTTGGCCCCTTGGCCCCAAAAGGGGTGCTTCAGGTCTCAAGCCATTTCCTATCCTGCAAAAGGACTTTATCTCGCACCTTTTCTCAATTTTCACTTAAAAAAAGAATAAAACATCCCTTTCCAAACTAAATTTGGGCCCCCTTCCCTATTGTTATCCCCTCCAAAAAAAAAAGTAGCTCCGTTTTTTTATAAAAAAATTTTGAAAATTGGCTTTAAACCCCCCTTTCCCTTTCTCCAAATGCAATTATCCAGCAAGGGGGGGGGGATTTGGACCTCTGGACTATGATTTGGGGTTGAGCGTTGGCGTCTCCTCAGTTTCCTCTACTCAAAAATGAAAACCCGATACAATTTTCCCTACTACATTTTTGGGTTTCGATTCCACTGGTTAACTCTCCAAATTCAGAAGCGATTACGAAGATAACTGCCCGAAATGTCATTCAGGTACAGGGTCCTTCTATCACTTGATATGGTCATGTCCCAAGTTTCTTGGGGTTTTGGAACCAAGCGATTACATTTCTTAATGATATGATGGGCTCCCCAGTACCAATCTGCCCTAAACTTTGTATTTTGACTCCGGATTTTGAAAATTGCGAGTCAAGTTACACTCACACTTTATTAGCAAAGTATGTAGCTTCGATAAAAAAAAGGAATTTTCCCAGAAATGGGCTTTCTCCAAACCTCTGCCCCTTTTCAAATGGGGGGTAAAAAAATCAGCGTTCCCAAAAAAAATTGCTCTGTAAACATAGAAATTGCTCTAATGAATTTAATAAAATTTGGACCAAATGGATAAATACCCCCACAGTTAGCCCCCCCCCGATAGGGTCACCAAACTCCCCCTTTTCCCCCCTTAACTCCATGTTGGGAGAGACAAAACTTTCCCTCATCTCCCTCTAACACTTGTTTTTTAAATCTTTGCGCTCTGTACGATCTCCGATATATACCGATACAGTGCCATGAAAAACCCTTTTTAAACCCTTTTTTGCCACTTTCAGGTTTTCAAACAAAGATATAAAATTTTTTTTTTTTGTAAAGAATAAACAAGTGGGCCAAAATTTTGAAGTGGAAGAAATTTTTTGGAATTTAAAACTTTTTTAAAAAAAAAAACGAAAAGTGGGGCGTAAAAATTTATTCAGCCCTTTACTTTCATCAGCAAACTCACTCGAAGTTCAGTGAGATCTCGAATGATCCAATGTTGCCTAAGGCTATGTTCACACGCTTAACCGGATAATTACCCCCGAAATTTTACCCGGTGGCCGGGGGCGGAGCGCGAGCGGGGGGGGCCGGCACCTCCCCGGGCCCATAGACAACATACTACGCGCTATACCCGGTAGAAAGTGACATGTCAATTATCCCCCCCTCGGCGTATTCCCCGGGCAGGGAGAGGAGACTAACCCTATTTTCTCTATAAACTGTGGATTACCGAAGGGACCAGGACGTTTTTCCCCTAATAGGCCCCGCACCTCCGGCACAAAAATTACGGACTGAATTTTACGCCTGGTTTAACCCGTTGAACAAGGCCTAAATCTGATGATGAAAATATAATCCCCCTGTGTGAAAAAAGCCCTTATAAATGCACCTCTCGTGATAGTCTCGGGGTTTCGTTTAAACACAAGAGCATCAGGAAGACCAGGAACACCCAGGCAGTCCTGAAACTGTTGGGGAAAGTGTAAACGGATTTGGAAAAAAAAGTTTTCCCAAAATTTTTTAAACACCCCAAAGGACCTGGGGCACGTGATCAATTAAATAGGAGTATCAGACCACTGCAAATCACCAACCGCTGTCCGTCTAAACTTCTCTCAAACAAGGGAAGACTGCCAGAGATACGCCAAGAGCCCAGACAATGGGATGACCAGAGATCTACACTGATTGGGAATCTGCCCATAGACAACAATCAGTCGACCTGCACAAATCGGGCCTTTTAAATGGAAGAGTGGCAAGAAGAAGCCATTTCTCAAAGATACCATAAAAAGTCCTTTTACATTTCCCAAAAAACCACCTGGGAGAACCAAAAAATTTGGAAAAGGGTCGCCGAATAAACCAAAATCCAATTTTTTGGCCACAATGCAAAACAATATTTTCGTAAAAACAACACAGCTCAACCCCCTGAACCCCCATCCCCACTGTCACACATTGGGGGGGCAGCATCAAAAAGGTTTGGGCTTTTCTTTCAGCAGGGGCTGGTAAGATGGTTAAAATTTATGGGGGAAAATGGATTAGCCAAAACAGGGCCATTTTTGGAAAAAACCCCGTTTGGAGTCTGCAAAAACCTGGGGGCTGGGACGGAGATTTTTCTTCCAACAAGACAAGACCCCAAACATAAAGCCAAATTACAATGGAATGGTTTACAAATAAACTTTCCAGGGTTAGAAAGGGCCCAATTTAAAAGTCCAACCTGAAAACCCAAAGGAAATCTGTGGGAAAGGCTGAAAACTGCTGTTTAAAAAAACACTCTCCTCCAACCCCTGACTCCCGCTTTCACAAAACGCTCTCCATCCAACCTCACTGAGCTCCGCCTGTTTTCCAAAAAAGCCTCCATCCAACCCCCATGAGCTCCAGGTTCACAACCTCTCCAAAAAAACCTCCCCTGACTCCACTGTTCCAAACCTCTCCACCAAACCCCCTGACCCACTGTTCACAAACGCTCTCCATCCAACCTCACTGACTCCACTGTTCACAAACGCTCTCCACCAATCTCACTACTCCAGCTGCTCACAAAACGCTCTCCATCCAACCCACTGAGCTCCCTCTCAAACGCTCCCATCCCAACCTCAACTGATCCAGCTGTTCCAAAACGCTCTCCATCCAACCCACGTGAGCTCTAGCTGTGCCCAAGGAAAATGGGCAAGAATTTCATCTCTCAATCGCAAAAAGATAGAGACATACCCCAAGCGACTTTCGCTGTAATCCAGCAAAAGGGGGCCTACAAATATTAACTTAAGGGGGCCGAATAATTTTTTGCACCCCCCCCTTTTAGTTTTTTTTTACAAAAGTTTAAAAATTCCAAAATTTCACTCCACTTCACAATTTTTGGTCCCTTGTTGTTGATTCTTCCAAAAAAATGTAATTTTATATCTTTATGCTTGAAGCCTGAAATGTGGCAAAAGGTTGAAAAGTTCAAGGGGGCCAGGGGCGTTGCTAGAGTCCCAAAACATTCGGGGCTCGGGCCCTTAAGTTCTTCTGAGTAGGGCTGGGTTCACATGGAATTTTTTGCGTCTCATTGTGAACTGCGGATGTATTTTTACAGAGAAAAACCTTTGTATGTAGGCTCAGGAGAAATAGAAGTGATTACACTGACGTTACATTTAGTGACTTACAGGAGACGTCTCTGAAGAGTTGTTCTCTTTCTCTTCTTCTCCATCTGTCCCAGACGCCATGACGACTTCTACCGTCCACAACTCTTCACTGAAAAATTGACAAAACAAACATCTTAGACTCCTCATTTTATCAGCATTTCTCTGCAAATTCCTATCTCTATACAAACTCCCCATCTATAGTGCCCCAAATGGTAATAATCACCCCCTTGTAGGTAAATATTTGCCCCCAATCGCCAGGTTTTTGCCCCCTTTAGCCAAGTAGTTGCCCATTCTAGCCAGGGGTTTGCCAGTTCTGCCCCTTTAGCAGTAACGCCCCCAAACCCCCCTGTAGCCAGCGATATTGCCCCCCCCCTGTAGCCAGTGATATGCCCCCCCCGTACCCGACCGTGATATGCCCCCCCCCAGCCAGTGATATGCCCCCCCCCTGTAGCCAGTGATATGCCCCCCCTGTAGCCAGTGATATGCCCCCTCCCTGTAGCCATGATATGCCCCTGTAGCCAGTAGATGCCCCTGTAGTCATTAATATTCCCTCCCTGTAGCCAGTAATGCCCCCCTGTAGCCATAAAGCCCCATGCAGCCAGTGATGCTCCCCTGTAGCCAGTAATATGCCCCCCATGTAGCCAGTAATATGCCCCCCTGTAGCCAGGAATATGCCCCCTTTAGCTAATAAAAATAAAAAAAAAACATAACATCAGCCGCCCCGCGTCCAGTCCTCACTCGAAACCCGTGCAAGCACGTGATGTCACACGCTCTTACGCCGTCTCGCGGGCCCGGGATCTCCCGCCAGCAAACTGCTGGCTAGAGATCCCAGCGTCGCAGGGGGTGATGAAGCGCGCGTCACTCCCCCTGCGACGCTGACGTGTATGTACAGCGCTTACCAAGCGCTGTACATTCAGGGGAGAAGACAGGATGGGAACGATCCTCCTGCCTCCTCCCCGACTCTGACAGCGCGGCCGCTGTGAAACGGCCACACAGTCAGAGATCCGCGGGCGCATGTCAATTATTGGGCCGGATTTCGCGACGGATTTACACCATATAATGAATGGGGATTGTAAATCCGTCGCGAAATACGTGCCACACTAAGTGACACTAATTTCCAACTGATTTCGGAACGTATTTACGATCAGCAATCCGACGTAAATCCGTTCTGAAATAAGCCGTGTGAACGAGGCCTTACAGTGACAGCAGGAGGCAGAGGGGACATTTGATACCAGACTAAAAAGATACCCCCTCTCGACAAAGTAGCACAAAAAAAGAAAAAAATTGTCTGACTTAAAATTCTTTGTAGGCAGCTGTAGGTATGTTTGTTAGATTAGGAGTCACAATTCTGTAAAAACAAAGATAACTATTAGGTGGAAAAACAATGTACCTGCTGGTATCCCCACTGTAGTCGGCTCATGGAGGAGGGGCGCATGGTTTCTGGAAATGACCAGTGAGGAGTCTGGGACTGACTTTTGTCATCTTCATTGTCTCTGGGCATAAAAATACAACAGTAATAGGTACTGTACAATGCAGATAATAGATACAAAGACCAGGCAGAGACTGTTATATGACAGAGAAAGAAAACTACAAACTTTACTAAATTTACTCACAAATCAGAGTCGTCGGAGCTGGAGTCCTCCCGGTGGCCCTGAGATTTCCAGCGCCGGTATCGTTCCACCAGCTCCATAAGGAAGGAGGTTTTCTTGGTGTATCGCAAGAAAAAGCGATGGTTAAGCAGCTCCCGAGCCGTAGGCCTCTATAATACAGGAAATATATGAGCAGAAGATGTATGACAATACACTCCCGGCCTAGCCGGTTCTTATATATGAATTTCCAATATAGTAATTCATAGTGGTTCATTATTTACGGATTTTGAATAGTTATAAGAAGACTGAGCTTCACTCTTAAGAAAATAAGCCTATACGAGGAAAAACAGTCACCAGTCGGGGGTCTTTGTTCAGACAGGCATCCACAAATTCTTTAAACGGTTTGCTGTGCTGTCCTTGCAAGGAAGGAGGGTTATTCTTAGGAATTAAGAACAAGACTCTCATAGGATGGAGGTCAGAGTACGGAGGTTCTCCTTTAGCCAGCTCAATGGCTGTGATTCCCAGAGACCAAATATCTGCCTAGAACAATAAAAGCAACACTCATAACCATAATAGAGGATGATGATACAACAAGGGTATGTTCACACGGCATTTGTGAAATACATATTTGGGTACATATTACGTATTGAAATATGTACCCAAATAAGTATTTAACAATGTTCCATTCAGTATTCATTAATTTCAATGTAAAATACATATTGCCGTTCGTATTTGACATACGTTATTGTATTGTGTTTTAGGGATCCATACAAATGACATGTCACTTGATTTTGCGCATTTAAAAGCCAATTGAAACAATACGGTACGTTTTGGCAGTAGGCACTTTGTGGTACGTATTTGGATACTTTTTACATATTACAAAAACATATTCAACACGCCGTGTGCACATACTCCAATTCTAATAACAATCATATACAATAATAATGAAAACAACATTTTGGGAAACAAGCACAGAAGCTATATGGGGATCCAACCTTAAAGTCATAGGCAGACTGCTTGATGACCTCCGGAGCCATCCAGAATGGCGTTCCCACAAAGGTGTTTCTCTTGATCTGAGTATCTGTCAGTTGACCTGCTACCCCGAAATCTGCCAGCTTCACATCACCCTGCTCGGACAGCAACACATTTGCAGCTGAAAATGCAAAGATGACTTATGACATATACTGCTATACTCATATATTAAAATATATATATATACACATTCACACATTCACACACATCACACAACACACAGGGCAACATGTCCCATTAGAGCTGCACCATCTTTTTTGGTGTATTTTGCACAAAAAAAACTGTTGACGCCCTTTTCTCTATGTAAATGAACTGTACTGCACCAAAACTAGGCGCATTATACGCCAGTCATGACACTATTGAATGCACCTAAAGTAGCTGCATCAAATATGCTAGCAATGATATGCTATGCGCCATTTTTTGGTATAAGCCTAAATTAGGCGCATTCAATATGCAATACAAGGCATACCACACGCCAGATTTTTGGCATTTATTCAGGCGCATTACACATGTGCCTTAAAACTAGCGTGGAAGCGCCTATTTTCTGACATGTCGCCCATAGTATATCACAAAAGTGACTACACCACTCATTTTTGTAAATGTACTTTATCTTTTCTTGGGACAACACTGAAGACATGACACGTTAATACAATATAAAAGTAGTCTGAGTACAGCTTGTATAAGGGGGTGTTCACACAGCATATTGCGACACATAGGTACACGCCGCAATATGCCTTCATTAACATTGTTGAAAGTATGCGCATGCAAGCACATACTTTTCAATGCAAGGCAGCTTTCTGCCTCCCACACCCATTTCTTTGTGCGTAAGCGCCTGAAAGAAGTGACAGGTCACTACTTTTTAGGGGCGTACATTACACACCAAGAATTATGATCGTAAAATCAACGTTGTCTGAACGGCAAGTATGATTTTATACCGCACTCAATGAGTGCTGGACTTAGTAAATGATTTTACCGTATTTGCGGGACATACTTCGGTGCAATTATGCACAAAAGTATGCTCCATAAGTAGGCCATGTGAACAACCCTAACAGTATAAATTTGGTGTGACCTCAAAATAACTCAACACACAACCATCAATGTCTAAACCAATAGTAACAAAAGTAAACCCGTGAGTGAAAATGGATAAATTGTGCCCAAAATGCCAATATTTAGTGTGACCACCATTATTTTCCAGCACTGCCTTAACTCTCTTGGGCATGGTGTTCACTAGAGCTTCACAGACAGCAGCCACTGGAATCCTTTTCCAATCCTCCATAATGACATCACGGACCTGGTGGATACTAGAGACCTTGCGCTCCTCCACCTTCTGTTTGAGGATGCCCCACACATGCTCAATAGGGTTTAGATCTTGAGACATGCTTAACCAGCCAGCACCTTTATTCTCATTTTCTTTAGCAAGGCAGTGGCTGTCTTGCAGGTTTGGGTTTGTTATGTTTGAATACTACACTGTGGACCAATTTCAGAAGGGAGGAGATCATGCTCTGCTTCAGTAGGTCACAGTACATGTTGGCATTGCATGATTCACTCAACAAACTATAGCTCTCCAAAGCCTGCAGCACTACTGCAGCCTCAAACCATGACACTCCCACCATGCTTGACTGTAGGAAAGATACACTTTTCTTTGTTCTCCTCACCTCACAACGCACGCTTGACACCATCTGAACCAAATTAGTTTATCTTGGTCTCATCAGACCACAGGACAAGGTTCTAGTAATCCATGTCTTTAGTCAGCTTGTTTTCAGCAAACTGCGAGCTTTCTTGTGCATCATCTTTAGAAGAGGTTTCCTTCTGGGATAACATCCACGCAGATCAATTTGATGCAGTGTGCGGTGTATGGTCTGAGCACTGGCAGGCTGACCTCCCACCCTTTTAAACTCTGCAGCAATGCTGGCAGCACTCATACGTCTATTTTGAAAAGACAATCTCTGGACAGGACGCGGAGCAAGTGCACTAAAATTCTTTGGTTAACCATGGCCTGTTCTGAGTGGAACATGTCTTGTTAAATTGTTGTATGGTCTTGGCCACTGCGCTGCAGCTCAGTTTCAGGGTGTTGGCAATCTTCTTATAGCCTTGTTCCTCTACATAATGATAGCCTATTATTTTGTTCAGATCCTCAGATCTTAGTGTGAGAGCAATAACACCAAATTTAACACACCTGCTCCCCATTCACACCTGAGACCTTGTAACACTAACAAGCCACATGACATTATAGAGGGACAAGGGCAAATTTTGTCCATTTTCACTTAGTGGTGTACTCACTTTTGTTGCCAATGGGTTAGGCATTGATGGCTGTGTTGGACAAAAATTATGGGTCCTTTAACATTTTATTGCACAACTTTTTGAGGCAATCAGTGCAAACATATGATTTCCGTTACTCTCAGCGAGACTTCTGCCCCTGTCCACAGGCATTTCATCCCACTCCTCATGATCAAACTCCTACAGCTGTCTCAGTTGTGATGTTGCCTTCTCCAGACTGCAGGTTTCAGCTCATTCCACAGATGTTCAATAAGATTTAGATCAGGGCTCATAGAAAACACTTCAGAATAGTCTTGGATGTTTTTAGCTGCATTAGGATATTATCCTGTTGGAGGATCCATGATCTGCGACGAGACCAAGCTTTCTGACACTGGTCAGCACATTTCACTCCAGAATTCCTTTATAGTAGTGAGATTTCACTGTACCCCACACAAATTCAAGACACCCTGAGCCAGATGCAGCCCTAAAACAAAACTAAGCCTCCTCCATGTTTCACAGTAGGTGAATTGCATGCTCCATTTTTGAGTCTGAATATAGAGCTGATGTTATTTGTCAAAAAGCTCCAGTTTTGTCTCATCTGTCCAAAGAATATTCTCCCAAGAGTTTTTTGTGGCTTGTCAATATTTATTTTGGCAAGTTCCAGTCGCATTTTATGATTTGCTTTCAACAGTGGTTTTCTACTCCGTCATCAAGAAAGCGATGGATATTGTGATCTTACACTAATTAACACTACTCACAAAAAGTTAGGGGTATCTGGCTTTTGGTTGAAATTTCAGGATGAACATAATTTCTTGAAATTTTTTTTGTACATGAGCTAAATGAGATTATCTCTTAACTTTAGAATGCACATGTCCAAATGTTTAATGTTTAACTTCTTGCACAATTTGCTGATCTCTAACAAGAAGCTTAATGTCAAAATGCACAACAGGTGTTTGATCCCTGAATCGCTGGGTAAATTTAAGAGATCAATTTGAATTTGGATTTAAACAGTCCTCCTCATTATGCTGTTCAAATGGACATCATGAGACCAAGATAACACCTTAAAATGGATCAACAGTACCCCGCCAGTGCAAGGCTTCAAGCAGGATGCTCCCAGATGGAAGAGGCCACTGAGCTTATAGTGTTACAAAGTGTCATCAGCAGGATGCAACAGAGATACAGAGAGACTGGAAGAGTCACAGAAAGGCAAAGAAGTGATCGTCCTTTGGCTCCATAACCCACTGATGACTGCTTCATTGTAAACAATGCCTTGTGGAACTGGATGATTAATGTTGCACAAATCCAGGCATTTTTAAGGGAGGTGAGAGGCAACCAAGTATCACGTCAGACCATTCGCAACCATTTACATCAGTGTATAATACATATATTAGATAAAAAAAAAAATTCACAAGCATTAAAGGGGATGTATCGCTTCCTTACTTCGGCTGAGTCACACTTCTCTTAGCTTCCCAGCTCTGTGAATGCAGGGGCGTTTCTTCCCCTCCCCGCTGGATGACATCATCCCCACTTCACTGCTGGCCTGAGACTCCCCCCCCCCCTCCCTTTTAGTCCACATAATCACTTGTCTCTCCCATCAGTCTTATTTTATAAGAGCTGTATACAGACCCCAGGCTGCATTCAATCTAAGCTGAGCACTGATCTCCTCTCACAGCTGGAGATGTATTACAGCTTTCGGCACAGATCTGCGGGTATGCAGGAGAGTTAGGGGACAGGTCAAAACTGTCATGTTTTTCTCATTGTACAATCCTGCAGTCGTTCTCGCTAGTTGTGAACAAAAAATGCTACGGCCCTAACCTGAGTCAGACACACAGCTCGTGAATCGACAGGGCTGTACAGAATTAAATAGCTCTCAGCTAGTGAATTGCAAGGAGAATTAAAACCCACAACTGGATACATGTAATAAAAACACAAGATAAGACACTGTGAAACAGCAGCTTGCTAATGACATCCAATTGCAAAGTTGCTGTTCATGTCCCCTATTTGAGACCATTATGAAACGATAACACCCCTTTAAAGAGAACATAGGTTATGCCCCCCTTGCTGGGGACAGTACAAGCTACTGACAAACATACTGCCTCCAGTGCTGTGTCCCTTATCCTGTAAGATGCAGTGGTTTCAGAGTATTTACTACTCAAATCTGGCAGTTTCCAGCCTGCTCTGCCAGAGAGGAGTCCAGCATACTCATTGGCGGGTGCTAGCCTCCGCACACCTGTGGTTGTGTTTCTATCTACTATTGTGAATAGGTAGAAACCAGTCAACAACTGGCAGGTGGGTTGGGCTAGCCACCAAATAGTGGGGCTAACACCCGTTTATGAATTAAGTGGACCCTTCTCTGGCAGAATAGGCTGCAAACTGCCAGAATTAAAGGGAACCTGTCACATATATTACGCCCCCCTTGGGAGGACAGCACAAGCTAGTGTCAGACCTGCTGTTTCCAGCGCTGTGTCCCTTATTCTGGAAGATGCTGTAGTTTTTGAGTATTTAATGCTCAAATCTGCAGTTTTCAGCCAGAAAAGATTAATGAAAAGAGTCATTTGAGGCTAGCCCCGCCCATCTGAGGCTAGTCCCGCCCACCTCAACTGATAGACCTGTTACTTTGAATAGGTAAAAACATGTGAATAACTGTCAATGGGCGGGGCTAGCCTTTGGTGGGCGTGGCTAACACCTACTCATGAATAAGATTTAAGCAGTAAATGCTCTAAAACTGCTGCATCTTACAGAATAAGTGACACAGCTCTGGAAACAGCAGGTCTGACACTAGCTTGTGCTGCCCTCCATTGTGGCAGCTTAACCTATGTGACAGGGCCGCTTAAAGTGTTTTTTTAAATTTTGATTATCCAGAATTGTTCCAACAGTGCCCTCACCTTTAATATCTCTGTGGATCTTTCTCTCAGAGTGTAGATAATCTAGACCTTTAAGGATCTCCCGTAATATGGTGGCTATATAGGACTCCTCCAGAGGGCCAGGTTTTAACTGTAGCAGTGAAGGAAAATAGATACAAGATGAAGTCATGACTATGAAGAAAATATTTTAAGAATACAGCACACATTTCAGCAGCAGAAGCAGCACTATGTATGTATCTATGTAAGGTTTTCTATATACTTTGTTGTTTTTTAAATTTCCTTTCTGGGGTAGGAATGCTGCTGGCACAAACTAAAGCTTACGACAGTACTAAAACCTTTTTTAGCCGGGAAACACAAAAATCACTGAAAAACCAAAAAACCAAACTCTTAAACTAAAATCAAAATTTTATTTATTTCTTTTAAAAAAAACTTACAAAATTACACACCCAAAAAGAAAAAAGGCAAAAAAAACCCCTACCAAAAATACAATATCAAAGAAAATCTAAATCTTTCCCTAGCGACCCACAATAACCATGGAATCGAGAATCGTCCCGAAAAGGGCGGCCCCCACCATAAGGAGGCCACCCTTCAAAATACTGCCCCCGACCCACCTCAGAATAGTATCTAAACAAAAAAGCAAACACACGGCCCCATTCAAACAAAAAAATATACTTCATAATTTCATTGTTTTGCAAATATTTTATACGCACACATCAGAGAGAAACACTATGCAAAACGTAACTACATGGATCTAGGGTTCATACTCCATCAGAACCCATATATAATTGGTCTGACCTGTATAAGTAGTGTGCTGTGCTTTCCTATAGAAACATACAATGGGAGTGACATATACCACTATATGCCAACGCACTGGTATACGCCATGGCATACATCAAGCAATACTCAGTGCATATATTCACAAAAAATTATGTTTGAATACTTAGATTTAATCTAATGTAAAACATGATCTCACCAAATCTAGTGCAGATCCTCCACCCAAATATTCCATGATGATCCAAAGCTTTGACCCCTACGGAAAACAAAGTAAAACACTATTATCAGGAATAACCAAGATTATATAACTGATCTTTTTTATAAGCAGATTAGGGACAAGACGCGCCACCTGACTCCATTTGTATAGAAGAATGCACTGATCAGCACGTTCTTCTAAAGCGAAGGTGGGGCTGGCCCCATTCACTTTCGTTATCCCCGCGCATATACGCTGGAAAGAAGTGACATGTCACTTCTAATCACAACTCTGTATGAGAGCTATGGTTACCGCAAATACAGGGCGTATTTCGGGGCGCACTCAGACGCATTACACCCCAAAATATGTCCTGAAATAAGCCGTGTGAACATAGTCTTACTGAACATTTACAGTACAGACCAAAAGTTTGGACACACCTTCTCATTCCAAGAGTTTTCTGTATTTTCTTGACTATAAAATTTGTAGATTAACACTGAAGGCATCAAAACTATGAATGAATACGTGGAATTATAAACTTAACAAAAAAGTGTGAAACAACTGAAAATATGTCTTATATTCTAGGTTCTTCAAAGTAGCCGCCTTTTGCTTTGATTGCTGCTTTTGCACACTCTTGGCATTCTCTTTATGAGCTTCAAGCGGTAGTCACCTGAAATGGTTTTCACTTCACAGGGTGCCCTGTCAGGTTTAATAAGTAGGATTTCTTGCCTTATAAATGGGGTTGGGACCATCAGTTGTGTTGTTCAGAAGTCAGGTGGATACACAGCTGATAGTCCTACTGAATGGACTGTTAGCATTTCTATTATGGCAAGAAAAAAGCAGCTAAGTAAAGAAAACCGAGTGGCCATCTAACTTTAAGAAATGAAGGTCAGACATTTTCCCAAAAATTGGGGAAAAATTTGAAAGTTCCCCCCAAAGGGATGCAAAAACCCTCAAGCCCTTTAAAAAAACGGGGTCACTAGGGCGCCCCAGGAAAAAGCAAAGTCACCTCGCTGCGGAGGTAATTTAATCCGAGCCGCCTAGAAATCGAAGGGAACAGCAGCTCAGATTAGAGACCCGGGGAAAAGCCCCCCCCGAGTTCAGCACAACACTCTCTACAACAACTGTTAAGAGGAGACTGGTGCAGCACCTTCATTAAAAAACGCTAGGGAAACCCAAAGCCCCAAGACAGACAACAAGCAGAAAACTTTTTTGGGTAAAGAACACAAAGGAATGGCACTAGACCAGGGGAAATCTGTGCTTTTGGCAGGGGTCCAAATTTGGATCTTTGGTTCCCCCCCGGGGGGTCTTGCGCAAAGCAGAAAAGGTAAAAATGGGCTCACATGCCTGGTTTCCACCCGTGAAGCATGGGGAGGGGTGGATGTGTGGGGGGGCTTCGCTGGGGACATTTTGGGGATTTATTCTAAAAAGAAGAATATAACCCGCAGGTTACCCAGCTTTGCAAGGCAGTATTCCCGGTTTGGTTTTGTTGGAACCAACTTTTTTTTTTCAAAAGGCAATGCCCCAAAAACCCCCCTCCAGACGTTAAAAGGGTTCTGACCCAAAAAGGGGAATGATGGGGTGCTACGCCAGAATACCTGGCCCCACAGTCACCAAACCCGGGCCAAACGAGATGGTTGGGGTAGCTGGACCGAGAGTGAAAAGGCAAAAGAAACCAACAATGCTAAGCATCTCTGGGGAAATCCTTTTAAAAATGTTTGAAGACCATTTTCATGACTGCCTCTTTAACCATCAAAAAAATGCCAAAGTGTGCAAAACATAAACAAACAAAAGGGGCAAATTTGAAGAACCCAAATAAAGACAAAATTTTCAGTTGTTTTTTACACTTTTTTGTTTGTAAAATTTTCCCCATTGT
Organism: Phyllomedusa bahiana; assembly: GCA_025379985.1. NCBI lineage: Eukaryota > Metazoa > Chordata > Amphibia > Anura > Hylidae > Phyllomedusa > Phyllomedusa bahiana. The sequence goes on from JAODAL010005471.1 coordinate 103,851, forward strand.
TAATTTATAGTTTTTGTTCAGTGGAATTTTAAATTTTAGGTCTGAAAAAACAGAAAAAAGGGGAATAGAAAGGGTGTCCAAACTTTTGGGCGTTGTAGCTCTAGAGAATTATAAAAAAAAACTAACTTGATTTGCCATGCTTCCTTAAAACAGGTCAACCCCCACAAAGTATAAATGCCACACGTCACCAACTGACTCTATTACAAAAAAAATCACCCAAAAGCAAATTTTGGGGTTTTAAAGGATGGCTCTGTATTACACGACACCAGGGGTGCACAACAACATTTTCTGGCCCAAAGGCAATATTGTACCTCTCCCAAAGGCAACAGAAAATGAAATGGGGGGCCCCATTTGGGGTTCCCGAAAGAGGACGAGGGGCCTACTTTTGTTTTCATAAAAAAAAACCCACATCTAAAGCCTCCTCTCCACCTCATCTCCTCACTTCAGTCGAAACCCCATCACACCATTTTATGGAAACCTTGGGATATTTGGCGCAAAATAAAAAATTTTTTGGGAAAAAAAACCCAAAAGAACAAAACAGTTTCTGGATTGCACATTTAGGTTGCTTAAAATAGCACATACAAAAAATTCACAAGAATTTGAAACCCTTTACATAGGGGCCGCCATAACATGCCACAGACCCCCCGATAAAAAAAGGGCCAGCCACACCATACCCGCCTAAGGCCAGCCAACGGCCCCCAACGCCCTAAAACCGGGGCCCGCCACCCAACCCCCATAACCGGGCCCCGCCACACCGCGCCCCACGCCCCACCAAACCGCCCCCCCCCCAGGCCACACCGCGCCCCCCGCCTAACAGGGCCAACACACCGGCCCCCCCCAAACAGGGGCCCGCCACACGCGCCCCACCCATAACGGGGCCCGCCACAAAGGCCCCACGCCTAACAGGGGCCCCACACCCCCCCAAGCCATAACAGGCCGCCACACCGCCCCCCGCCAAAAGGGGCCGCCCCCCGCCCCCACGCCCTAACAGGGGCCACCACACCGCGCCCCACGCCATAACAGGGCCAGCCACACCGCGCCCCACCCATAAAAAGGGGCCCCCACACCGGCCCCCACCCATAACAGGGCCACCACACCGCGCCCCCCACGCCAAACAGGGGCCACCACACCCGCCCCACCCATAACAGGGGGCCAGCCACAAAGCGCCCCCCCGCCATAACAGGGCCAGCCCCACCGCCCCCCCACGCCTAAAAAGGGGCCAGCCACACCGCGCCCCACGCCATAACAGGGCCAGCCACACCGCCCCACGCCATAACAGGGCCAGCCACACCGCGCCCCACGCCATAACAGGGCCAGCCCACGCCCCCACCCAAAAACAGGGCCAGCCACACAGCGCCCCACGCCATACCAGGGCCAGCCACACAGCGCCCCACGCCATACCAGGGCCAGCCACACAGCGCCCCACGCCATACCAGGGCCAGCCACACAGCGCCCCACGCCATACCAGGGCCAACCACACCGCGCCCCAGCCTTAAAAAGGCCAGCCACAAAAGCGCCCCACGCCATAAACAGGGCCCAGCCACAACCCCGCCCCACCCATCAGGGGCCAGCCACACCGCGCCCCACGCCATAACAGGGCCAGCCACACCGCGCCCCACGCCATAACAGGGCCAGCCACACCGCGCCCCACGCCATAACAGGGCCAGCCACACCGCGCCCCACGCCATAACAGGGCCAGCCACACCGCGCCCCACGCCATAACAGGGCCAGCCACACCGCGCCCCCCCATAACAGGGCCAGCCACACCGCGCCCCACGCCATAAAAGGGCCAGCCACACCGCGCCCCACGCCATAAAGGGGGCCACCACACCGGCCCCCCCGCCTAACAGGGGCCCCCCACACCGCGCCCCACGCCATAAAAAGGGCCACCACACCCCCGCCCCACGCCAAACAGGGGCCAGCCACACGCGCCCCACGCCAAAAAGGGGCCCGCCACACCGGCCCCACGCCAAAAGGCCACCACACCGCCCCCACGCCATAACAGGGCCACCCCCACCGCCCCCACGTCATAACGGGCCAGCCAACGCGCCCCACCCAAACAGGCCCGCCACACAGCGCCCCACGCCATACAGGCCACCCACGCGCCCCCCCGCCATAACCCGGGCCGCCCCACGGGGCCCCCCCCCATAACAGGGCCAGCCCCACGCCCCACGCCCTAACAGGGGGCCCGCCCCAAAAGCGCCCCACCCATAACAGGGGCCCGGCCACACCCCCCCCACCCATAACAGGGCCACCACACCGCCCCCACCCTAACGGGGCCCGCCACACCCGGCCCCACCCAAACAGGGCCCCCCCACACCGCGCCCCACGCCATAACAGGGCCAGCCACACCGCGCCCCACGCCATAACAGGGCCCGCCACACCGCGCCCCACGCCCTGACAGGGCCAGCCACACGCGCCCCACGCCATAACAGGGCCAGCCACACCGCGCCCCAAGCCAAAACGGGCCCAAAACAGCCCCCACGCCATAAAAGGGCCCCCCCCCACACGCCCCACGCCTAACAGGCCAGCCCCCCGCCCCCCCACCCAAACGGGGGCCCCACCCCCCAATAAACGGGGCCAGCCCCACAGCCCCCACGCCATAACAGGCCAGCCAAAGCGCCCCCACGCCCAAACAGGGGGCCCCACCACAGCGCCCCACGCCCCAAAAACAGGGCCCCACCACCGCGCCCCCCGCCATAAAAGGGCCCCAAAAAAAAAAAAAATAAAAAAACACCGCGCCCCACCATAACAGGCCAGCCACACCCCGCTCCCCACGCCATAAAAGGCCACCACACAGCGCCCCAGCCATAAAAGGGCCAGCCACACGCGCCCCACGCCCCAAAACAGGGGCCCGCCCACCTCTACCCACCCAAATTCAGTTTTCACCGCGCCCCACGCCATAACAGGGCCAGCCACACAGCGCCCACCCCTTTAAAAACGGGGCCCACCAACAGGCCCCACGCCAAAAGGGGCCAGCCCACCCTCCCCACCAAAAGTGTCGTAAAGAGCGCCCCACGCCATAACAGGGCCAGCAAAAGATAAATACCACTCTCTGAAGTATGAGGAAAGAGACAAAGCAGTCTGTTCCTTATGGGCGAAGGGGCCCCCACAGGGGAAAAGGGGGGGGCCCCTCATTTGTACACCATTCAATTTATTGCTGTTAAAAGTAAGAATGTCTTTGTTGCCCATAGCAACCACAGCTCAGCTTTCATTTCTCCAGAGCAGTGTAAAAAATAAAAAGTGGAGCTCCCAATTTGGTTCTAGGGGTCCCCCCAAAAACCATTTTTTTACATTTTTTGTTTGGGGTACATGTCCAGGGAAAACAGGGAAAAGGGCGGTATTTGCTGGTGCAGAGTTTAAACCATACAATAACAAAGATATAGTTAACCTTGAGAAGGGCCATAATAGGGGGTATGTAGGGGGGGTACACTGGTTTCAGAAAGGGATCCTGTTGTGTCCCTAAAATCTCTCTTCTGCCTCTTCCAGATCTATGATCTTGATCGCCACCACTTCTTTGCTGCGGTTCTCAATTCCCTTGTACACTTCTCCAAACGAGCCCCTCCCAATGCGCTCCAGCTTGGTGAAAAGGCGTTCTGGATCCATTCTGGAACCCTGCACAAGAAGGATGGAGAAACCCACAGAAATATGTCAATTACTTCAAGTCGGAATTCCATCAATACTCGACTAAAACTAAACGTAATATCATCCCCATTGGCCTCACTAGAAAATCCGCACGGGAGTCGCGTTTTCCGAGGTTGCTCTTTAAGAGTAAAAACAACCTGGGACATGTTCAATCTTTTGTCGCATTCCACCTCAAAAAATCTCTATGTTGGATCTGCATCCAAAACCCCATAGACATGAATGGGACTTGTTTTCTGACTATAAATTTGCCAGAAAAAGAAAACACCTAAACCCAAAAAAAATCTCATTGGGAAAAAATGTCACTGACGCGGTTTTTACAGTAAATCCGAGTAAAAATTTCATTCAAAAAGCCCGGGGGGCGAACCCTCACTCTGGTCAGTCCCCATAGTAATGCTGAACCCCAGTGACCCAATCCACAGGTGCTGAACCTGCAGCTCTGGAGCAGTCACAGTTTATCAGATGTGAGACAAGACCTCAACCGTAGTACAACGCTCCTAATGGGGTGCAATGACTATAGCCCAATCTATGGGGGGGTCAGATGGGTAACAAGGCTTCTTAGCAGGTTAGTATTATAGCAACAACAACAACAAAAAAAACCATGGTGTGGTGATACACAGACGGAGGACACGCAGTCACTAGTGATATAAGGGGGATACACAGAAGGAGGACACGCAGTCACTAGTGATATAAGGGGATACACTGACGGAGGACACGCAGCCACTAGTGATATAAGGGGGATACACTGACGGAGGACACGCAGCCACTAGTGATATAAGGGGATACACTGACGGAGGACACGCAGTCACTAGTGATATAGGGGGATACACAGACGGAGGCCACGCAGTCACTAGTGATATAAGGGGGATACACTGACGGAGGACACGCAGTCACTAGTGATATAAGGGGGATACACTGACGGAGGACACGCAGTCACTAGTGATATAAGGGGGATACAGTGACAGAGGACACACAGCCACTAGTGATATAAGGGGGATACACTGACGGAGGACACGCAGTCACTAGTGATATAAGGGGATACACCCGACGGAGGACACGCAGTCACTAGTGATTTTAAGGGGATACACTGACGGAGGGCACGCATCACTAGTGATATAAGGGGATACACTGAGGAGGACAACCAGTCACTAGTGATATAAAGGGGATTTCACTGACGGAGGAACACGCATCACTAGTGATATAAGGGGGATACACTGACGGAGGACACGCAGTCACTAGTGATATAAGGGGGATACACTGACGGAGGACACGCAGTCACTAGTGATATAAGGGGGATACACTGACGGAGGACACGCAGCCACTAGTGATATAAGGGGAAAACACTGACGAGGACACGCAGTCACTAGTTATATAAGGGGATACACTGACGGAGGACACGCAGTCACTAGTGATATAAGGGGGATACACTGACGGAGGACACGCAGTCACTAGTGATATAAGGGGGATACACTGACGGAGGACACGCAGTCACTAGTGATATAAGGGGGATACAATGACGGAGGACACGCAGCCACTAGTGATATAAGGGGGATACACTTACGTAGGACACGCAGTAAATAGTGATATAAGGGGATACACTGACGGAGGACACGCAGTCACTAGTGATATAAGGGGGATATACTGACGGAGGACACGCAGCCACTAGTGATATAAGGGGGATACAGTGACGGAGGACACTCAGACAATAGTGATAAAAAGGGGGGGTACACTGACGGAGGGGCACGCAGTCACTAGTGATTAAGGGGATACACTGACGGAGGACACGCAGCCACTAAGTAATATAAGGGGGATACACTGACGGAGGACACGCAGCCACTAGTGATATAAGGGGATAACACTGACGGAGGACACGCAGTCAAATAGTGATATAAAGGGGATACACTGATGGGGGACACGCAGTCACTAGTGATATAAGGGGATACACTGATGGGGGACCTGCAGTCACTAGTGATATAAGGGGATACACTGACGGAGGACACGCAGCCACTAGTGATATAAGGGGGATAAACTGACGGAGGACACGCAGCCACTAGTGATATAAGGGGATACACTGACGGAGGACACGCAGACACTAGTGATATAAGGGGGATACACTGACGGAGGACACGCAGCCACTAGTGATATAAGGGGGATACACTGATGGGGGACATGCAGTCACTAGTGATAGAAGGGTTGACAGCTCTAGTCAGCAGGATACAGACATGTATGACAGGTACCTGTGCTGGGAAGTCTCGGAGATGGGCCATTCTGGAGCAATCTGTTCCCGCTTAACGTCAGATCAGTGAACCGCAGACTTCGCTTCGGAGGCGCAATGTACACAGCTCACCCCACATTGCTCGCCCTCTGGACTTTATAAGGAGCCTCAAACACTTTATCTACACAGCAAGTCAATGTCAGACAGTGGCACAACAGCAGCCGAGGCGATTGTGCCACCAATGCCCGATCAGCAGCCGAGGCGATTGTGCCACCAATGCCCGATCAGCAGCCGAGGCGATTGTGCCACCAATGCCCGATCAGCAGCCGAGGCGATTGTGCCACCAATGCCCGATCAGCAGCCGAGGCGATTGTGCCACCAATGCCCGATCAGCAGCCGAGGCGATTGTGCCACCAATGCCCGATCAGCAGGCGAGGCGATTGTGCCACCAATGCTCGATCAGCAGGCGAGGCGATTGTGCCACCAATGCCCGATCAGCAGGCGAGGCGATTGTGCCACCAATGCACGATCAGCAGGCGAGGCGATTGTAGCCAACTCAATGCCGATCAGCAGGCGAGGCGATTGTGCCACCAATGCTCGATCAGCAGGCGAGGAGATTGTGCCACCAATGCCCGATCAGCAGGCGAGGCGATTGTGCCACCAATGCCCGATCAGCAGGCGAGGAGATTGTGCCACCAATGCCCGATCAGCAGCCGAGGCGATTGTGCCACCAATGCCCGATCAGCAGCCGAGGAGATTGTGCCACCAATGCCCGATCACTACAGAGTGTCAATGATCTGCACACAGCACTATTCACAGTGATAACACATGGACCTCACTATCCAGGAGCAGCTGTAGTGTATGAAGGAGGCGCCGGCCACAGCACCCGGCACACTACATCCTCAGGCGAAACACTGCGCACAGCGGTCCCCGCACCGGTCTATGTCAGGCCTGCCGCCATGCCGCGCCCTGCTCCCATAGCCTGCAGACGGACGCCGAGCAGCACACGGGAGTCTAAACATATGGCCTGCTCTGTACCTAGAAACACTCCACAGCGCATGCCCCACCCTCATGTCACACACGTAGAGACGTCATTCCCGCCTGGATGTCTGGGACATGTAGTTCTTTGGAAAGACGACGTCTCTTGTCACAGAGGATGTAAGAACTACAACTCCCAGAAGCAGGAAGCGCCGGGTGTTCTGGGAGTTGTAGTCGCTGAGGCTGGGACGTTCTAGGAGGACATTTAAGTCACGTGGCCAGGAGTTAGGTGTGACGTCATGAGATACAAGTCGCTGGCGACCGCGTTGGGGAATTGGGAGGGGAGAGGTCAATGGTGTCATGTGACTGCGCGACCTCTGTGCGGGGAGCGCCTGATGTTTAGGGTGTGTTCCCACCTTCAGGATTTTCATGCTGGGAACGGATTATAAATAAAGGATACATATACACTACAGACTGAGGGGGAATGGACAGAACTGACGGGTCATACAATGGGCTGGGGCCGAATACATTACAGGAAGATCCAGCAAATTTATTAAAGGGGTTGTCTCACTACAAGGATTGCTTTTTATGTTGAAGACCTTGCAAAAACAAGTCACTTTTGCCATATATGTCCATTAACAGGGGTCCTACCTATTCCTAGATATCCCCTCTTGTATGGGCTGCATCAGCTCCTCAGGTCGCTATAGCTACAGACCTGTTTGATCTAACCCAATAGGCTGCCAGCACTGCTTGCTATAACTACAGACCTGACTTCTGCTGCAGCCTAGTGGAAGCCAGTAAACCTGCCCCTGAATTAAAAATGAAACCAAGAAAACAGGACAAATCAATTTAGTGAAACAACCCCTTTAATGCTATGTTTACACAGCTCTGGTTTTCGGTCAGATTTTTTAAGCAGATTTAGAAGCCCCAAAAATCCGACTGTAATCAGTGCCCATAGACTAATAGAGAATCTGGGCTGTAGTCTACATGGCACAGGTTTTCTATTGTTGGATTTCTAAACTGCCGGAAGATAGAACAATGTGCGGGGCCGGCGGGAAATTCGAAAACCAACTGTGGTTTATAACACGAACTTGCACCAAAAACCGCGGTACAACCATGTTACAATGCCGTCAGATTTTGGAAGGCACTTTAACATTTGCTGTGTAGACATTGCCTAAGAGGCCTCATAGGTTTCTTCATCTGTGGTTGTCCATAATCTGAACTGTGTGCCAACGCTGAGCCGCCCAACCTTACTGCTATAATTCATGTTGACCTTCTGTTGTAAATTAAAGGGTATGGCCCTTTTTTGGAGGTTTTTGCTAATTAGGCTCACTATGGCCTAATCAGCCCTTATACATTCTATGTAATTGAAATGTATTGTACAGTGCTCAAAAATAAAGGAAACACTAAAATCCCACATCCTAGATCTCAATGAATGAAATAGCCCAGTTGCAATTCTTTATTCATTATATTGTGGAATGTGTTGAGAACAATTAAACATAATAATAATAATCTTTATTTCTATAGCGCCAACATATTCCGCAGCACTTTACAAATTCAAGGCTAAACGTACAGACATTACACCCTTAAAAGTACTTACAGATGAGACACAAGGTGTGAGGGCCCTGCTCGTGAGAGCTTACAATCTATTAGGGTGTATGGGTGAAACATACGGTAAGAAGTGCCAAACACAAACATAAAAAGGATCAATGAAAATCAAAATAAATCTCCCATGGAGTCTGGATTTGGAATGATCCTCAAAATCCAAGTGAAAATCTAATTTCAGGCTGGTCCAACTTCAGTGGAAATGTCTGAAAACAAGTAAATGAGGCTCAGTAGTGTGTATGACATCCCTACAATGCCTGGGCATGCTCCTGATGAGGAGGCTGATGTTCTCCTGTGGGATCTCCTCCCAGACCTGATTAAAGCATATAAACCCCTGGACAGTCTGTGTGCAAAGGGGTGTTGGGGGAAGGGAAAAGGACTGATGCCCCAGGTGTGCTTGTTTAAAATGGGTTGGGAAACGGCCGGGTCGCCCTATCATCATCCCTTTTTCCAACGGGGAAACTGCGACACACACCCACAATGGGGCCCTGCATTGTCATGCATCAAAAGGAACCCAGGGTCCATTGCACCTGATATGGTCTCCAATGGGTCTGAGGAGCTCATCCGGAAACCCAAAATTGGCAAAGTCGTGGTACCTCGGCTAGCACATAGGAGGGTGGGCCCTCCAAGAAATGCCCCAACACTTATAAACCCACTGCCAAAAACCGGTCAGTTGGGAAAGGTGTTAAAGGCAGCAGAATGTTCTCCACGGTGTTCAGACCACTTTGTCCTGGCTCCGTGTGAACCCGCTTCACCTGTGAAGGCAACAGGTCCAATGTCAAATTGCCAATCCCCTGAAGTGTTAGGCTTGTTCACGGGGTTAATCGGGGCGAAAAACGCCCCCCAGTTACCCGTGGGAGCTTGGGGGCCGGCACCCCCGCCGGCCTATAGAAATCATTTTAGCGGCGCGTAAAAACGTGCTAGAAAATTACTGTCAATTATCTCCCCCCTGGGTATTTTGCCCTGAGGGAGAGGAGAAGTAATCCATAGTTTTTCTATGAGAACTGTGGATTTCCGTAATGAATGGGCCGTTTTCAGCCCGTAATTTGCGCACATCGGCACGTAATTACGGACTGAAATACGGCCCATTTTAAGCCGTGTGAACATAGCCTTAGGCTGTAAGCTCATCACCAATTTGTGGACGTCGTGCACTCATGGAGTCTGTTTCTGACGTTTTGAGCAGACACATGGATATTAGTGGCTTGCTGGAGATAATTTTGTCATTGCTCCTTCTTGCACAAAGGAGAAGGTAACGGTCCTGCTGCTGGGTTGTTGCCCTCTTACCGCCCTCTCCACGTCTCCTGCTGTACTGGCCTGTCTCCTGGTATCTGCTTCATGCCCTGGACACTATGCTGACAGAAACAGCTAACCTTCTTGCAACAGCTCGCATTGATGTGCCATCCTGTATGAGCTGCGCTACCAGAGCAAATTCTGTGTGTTGTAAAACACCGCCTCATGCTACATCTAGGGGTGAGAGCAATAACAAAATTCTTAAGTGACCAAAACAACAACCAAAAAGGAAGAGAACAGAGAAATGGTCTGTGGTCACCATCTGCAGAACCACTCCTTTATAGGGGTTGTTTTGCTAATTACCTATCATTCCTACCTGTTGTTCCATTTGCACAACAGCAGGATAAATTGATTCACAGTCAGTGTTGATTCATAACTGGACAGGTTCATTTCACAGAAGTGATTGGCTTGGAGTTACATTGTGTTGTTTAAGTGTTGCCCATAATTTTTTTTCATCAGTGTATATATTGTGTATATGATGGCTTACTACTGCAGCGGGTGGGTAACTACACTACAGAACTGATGGCTTCCTAACTAGCAATCAGCCTGTTAGATAATTATCTTCTGGGCTTGCGCGCTAGTCAAGAGGCTGTCACTTCTATAGTGTAGCCGCCCACCATCCTCCCCGAACAAAACACACTATACAGAGTAGTGTGACCATGTGTTTGGTGAGGGTAGTGGGCGACTACACTTTAAAAGTAGCGCCCTCCTGACTAGCGCACAAGTCCAGCAGAACTACTGAACATGTGTACTAGTTAGAAGGCCGTCTTAAATGATGTAGCTGTTCACTTATCTGCTGGCCATGCACGCCACTCATTAGGCTGTCACTTCCATAGTGTGGCCACCCACTTATCCGCTAGGCATATGTCTACTCAGGAGGCCGTCGTTTCTATAATGTAGCCACCCACTTATCTGCTAGGCATGCATGCTAGTCAGGAGGACATCACTTCTATGGTGTAGCTGCTCATTCATCTGCTAGGCATGTGCGCTAGTCAGCAGGCCATCGCTTCTATGGTGTAGCTGCTCATTCATCTGCTGGGCATGTGCGCTAGTCAGCAGGCCATCGCTTTTATGGTGTAGCTGCTCATTCATCTGCTAGGCATGTGTGCTAGTCAGGAGGCCATCATTTCTATTGTGTAGCCACCCACTTATCTGCTATGTCATCAATTAAGGCCATATAAATAATAATACAAATTAGGTGAAAACACTATATATATATATATATATATATATATAATATATATATAATATATATATATATATAATAAATTCAATAACATATATAAAGACTGTTCAGGCCATATTGGCCTAATTAGATTAGAAAAAAAAGAATCAGACAACCCCTTTAAGCCCTGCTCATTTTTTAAAAGTGTCAAGAATAAGGCAAAAATGCAAAAAAAAAAATCCAATTTTTGTGCAATTGAAGATTCTCATGTTTTTTAATCTATACTCGGTTTTGGAAAAAAAATGCACTTTAAAAACCTGCTCATGGGAATACACCCCTAGGTAGGGTTCATGCGTAGGTAGGTGCCGAGTGCAGACTGCATGTGTTGCTACATTTTGCAATTTTTATCTACATGAGTTTTAAATGTGAAACAACACTTTTTCAACATCACAAAACTAGAGCAATTTGTACTTAAATGCATGCAGTTTCTCCAGCCAGCACATAACTGCTATGTGCGTGAACATTGTAGGCTACATTTACGTCTGTGCTGTTATTTCCAGTTTTCTTTCTATCATAACTAATAACAATGGTGCCGGATCCATTACTTGACAGACACCAACAGCACCTGATGGATGGAATATACTACACATATGTGAATAAAGCCATAGTCAATTTGAAGAATTGATTCCAGGAAAATTCACATGAGAGCAATAAGTCTGAATGTTAGCACATGAACCCAGCTCTGAAGTATAGGCCTGCAATCTATAACATTATTTAGTGGGCAACCATTAAGGCCATATCTATACAGCACTGGTTTCTGGTTGGATTTTCGGCAGATTCAGTATTTAGAATCCGCTGAAAATCCGACTGTAACCAGTGCAGTCCCATAGAGCGCAATAGAAAATCTGTGTTGTAGTCTACATAGCACAGATTTTCTACTGTCGGCTTTCTAAGCTGCTGGCCCTCCACCAGAACATGTTCTATCTTCCGGTGAATTCCCATACAGTCAATGTATTGGCCAGGCAGGAAATCCGTACAGCGATGTTAAAATGCTATCTACGGTATTTTAAAATAAGCTGTATAGACATAGCCTAGCAGTGCCACCCCGAGCGTTCCTATTATTGCTGTATGGTACTAAGCTGCTCTGCTTTACAAGGGTCCTCTGACTAAAAGCTGATCATGTGCTGCACCCAGGCTCGGACTGGCCCACTGGGGAGTTGGTGGACTCCCCGGTGGGACCTGAGCTCCTGTGGGCCCTGGAGATAATGCTGCCGCTACCCGAGGCCCGGCCGCAGCATCCTGGCTCGAATGCCCGGGCCCTGTGTCCCGAGCGTTCAGAGACAGGGCCTGGGAGTCGACGATTAATGTCCTTGATTCCCGGGGTGCACGGAGTCAGCGGAGAAGAGCTCTGCTCCGCTATTCCCCCTGGTAGGCCTAAGGTGTAAGGCCTTAAGCCTACCAGGCGACGGCCTCTAGTGGTAAAGTAGGCGGCGCGATGACATCACATCATCACGCCGCGTATGCCGGGCTTCACTAGAAGCCGGAGGCAGCTCGTAGCGTCCAGGAGCGGGAGAAAGGGAGTTATTGTTGTTGTTTTTTTATGAGAAAGGGGCCCTGGTTACCTGCAAACTATCTAAAGGGGGCCCTGGCTACCTGCACACTATCTAAAGAGTCCCTGGCTACCTGCACACTATCTAAAGGGGTCTCTGGCTACCTGCACACTGTCTAAAGGGGGCCCTGGCTACCTGCAACCTATCTAAAGGGGGCCCTGGCTAACTGCAGTCTATCTAAAGGGGGCCCTGGCTACCTGTACACTATCTAAAGGGGTCCCTGGCTACCTGTGTACAATCTAAAGGAGGTCCTGGCTACCTGCACACTGTATAAAAGGGGCCCTGGCCACCTGTGTACTATCTAAAGGGAGCCCTGGCTACCTGCAGACTATCTAAAGGGAGCCCTGGCTACCTGCACACTATCTAAAGGGGGCCTGACTACCTACAGCCTATCTAAAGGGGATCCTGACTACCTGCAGCCTAACTAACTGAGACTCACCAACACCTACCTACAGCCTACCTAACTGGGGCCCACCAACCTAATTGGGACCTACTTATCTACCTGGGGGCTATTTACCTACCCACCGGTGGCCTACTTATCTACCTTAGTTGAGCCTACCCACCAACCTGCCACGAGCCGGCCTACCAACTTATCCAGCAGGGGTCTACCTACCTAAATAGCGCCTATCTAGCTACCTGGGGTCTTGCCCATTTGCCTACCTACCTAGGGTCTTGCCTACCTACCTGGTAATATAATTGTGACTGGAGCAGCACATAGCTGTACCATAATCTCAAGGGGGTTAGTCCTCTCCCCACCCTCCAACCCCTTAGGAGACTGTGAATCAAAACTATGGCTTGTACCCACTCTCCCACCCCTGGGTTGTTTTGTACAGAGGTGGGAATAGGTAAAGAGGTGTTGGAAAAGTGAAGATTCTAAGATAATTGTGTAAATTGTATAAATTCTGCAGGGATGAGTGGTGACTGGGACTAGTCATCATGGCGGTGTGAAACAGATGGAGAAGAAAAGGAAAAAAGAACGACTCATGAGAGAAGAGAACGACTCATCAAATAAGACGTCTCCTGTGAGTCCCTGATTTCAGGGGTTATTTTGCTTCTATATTGGATCAGTGCTGTATTCACTGTACTGTGATGGGACTCGAGCTGGTGTCGGAGCACTATATGGTCTCCATATTGCGGTGTGGTAGTATAGTATAGTGGCAGCGTACCCTGATTGTAAAACTGAATGCACACCTGACCCTGTGATTAGGAGATTCACTTTTACTTTCTTGCTAGTGTTTATAGTGGTGTTTATTCTAGAAGGTGGTGAGGTGCGAGACCAAGGGAAACATGATGGAGGATATTGTATGTGGGTTGGTGGTGGGGGATATGGATGGAGCTACTTAGCCATGTGTCTATGATATGTTAGACTGTGACAAATGTGTGAGACACACAGACATGTGAGGTAGACAGACAGATATGTGACTCGCTTGGTATTGTGTACTGTTTTTCACACTCTATTATGTGGTAAAATGGGCACATTTATGTTCGAGAGGCCGGTAATATTTTCATGTACAGTAGCTGTAGGGTGGGCCCCAAGATCAACTCCTCTGTGGGCCCCAGTCCGACACTGGTTGCACCTGACATCACTGCTGAGGTCAGAGATTGGTTGCAGCAGTCACCGCCACCTTCTCTTCGGAGGATGTTCTGCCCTCTTTCTGCCCCACTCCACCGCTGACTTGTGTGTAAAAACCAGGATCATTTATCAATAACAGTAACTCAAGAACTGACTTGCCCGAATTGGCAGGATACTTATATAAGGACCTGCAGCCCCTCTCTTCTTCTTCCCATGTTCCCATGGCTGTTCTTTCTCTATTGACTGCAGATCCCCAACAGCGCTATGGTACTTAAAGGAAAAGTGTACACTTTAAAATGCACTGTCATCATCAGTAACATCTCTATATACACATGCCAAACATAAATACAGATAAGATCCTTGTTTGAAGTGAGGTTACACACCCTACCACACCTTTAAGGTAAGGCTTCTAAATCTTATGATCTTTTATTGAGTAGTCTCCAGACCTTTGTCCCACTTTACTCTAGGAACAATATTAAGAATCATTTTGTAGTAGTCAAAACGGACTTGATGACTTCCCGCATTAACTAGTCTCATGCATGCCCATGGGATATACAGAGATCACCTCAGAATAATTGTTGCCGGCACTCAAAATAGCAGTTGTGATTTAAGTTTTTTATCGTTGTTTTATACTCTTTTCTCCTTCACTTATTTGCTACTGCTACTCAGGGTGTAAGAAAAAGTCATAAGGCTCCTGTCATTAGATGGGACCCCACCACCTTGACGGGAAACTAAAACAAGAGCATAAGTGGTAATAATTAATGTTATAAATAATATTGCCATATATTATAGAACTCATACTGCAGTGCTGGAGAGCAGAAAGCCACCAACTTCTAATTTCCTCCAAAAAGGTATATTGTTCTTTGACCTGAATGGGGCCTTTCAAGCTCTGGAACCCACAGCAGCTGCTATGGCTACTATGACTATAGTTATGCCCATGCTGCTACTTAAAGGGGTTTTCTCAGCACGCTGATTCACTGGCTTACAGGCAGTTTTGCACTCACTCTGTCTCCTCAGGCTGTGGGTGGTTCTACGGTAGTGATTAGCATATATTAACTTCAAGCTGTGCCGGGGCAGGAAGTTCAAATGGCTTCCAGCTGCCATATTCACCGATCAGGAGCCTGTGATTTTGTCGTGGGCAGCCCGAGGGATGGTGCGCAGCTCATTGATTTAGACACCACAGCCATGTTTACTACAACGTCTAGAGGTTTACATAACACCCTCCCGCACTGTAACCGCCGAGAGTTAGCTGCAAACATCAAGTCATTCTGCAAAAAACAAGCCATAAATCTGCTTCATATACAGAAAAATAAAAAAGTTATGGCTGTTAGACTATGATGAAATAAAAACACAATTTTTTACAAAATCATTTCTGTTGTGTAAAAGTAATAGAAATATATAAAAACTATTGCAAGGCAAATTTCGGCTGACATCCAGGCCTCTCTAGCCGCCACGGTGGAAAAGATGTTCACCCAGGTCAAGTCTGATATTCAAGTGCACACTTCTGGATATAGTTCAGGAGAACAAAAGATTAACCAATAAAATAGAGGATTTGGAGAACCGTTCCAGGAGGAACAATCTGAGAGTGGTTGGCATCTCCGAGGCAATTCCTGCAAGAGACCTAGTAGCACTGTGTGAACGGGAACTTCCAGAAGCGCTAGGACTTAAAGGCCCCTGCAAATTAGAAAGAGCACACCGGCTTGGTCCAGACCTACGCAGTGGAGAAAGGGCACAGCGAGAAGTGGATATTTCAGATGCATTGAAGGAAAGCCTCGCCAGATCATCGTGAAATACTTAGACTTCACTGATAAAGTCGCAATCCTTAGGGCCTTCAGAAGATTGAAAAGAGATCTGACTTTTAAGGGCAGAAGAGTCCTGATCTTTTTTTTTTTTATAAGTATATTTATTGGAGTTTTCAAGGCATAATAAAGATAGAAAGAGCATAAAAATAGCAACATATAAATCAAGAGAGTATGCAAATACAGTAATCAATGACATCATGATGTTCGCAGTGATTTAGAGTTTTTTTCTGCTCTGAAAAGAAGGTTCTACTTAAGCTTGGATGCAGTTATAAACATGCCAGGTAGAACATTGTACATGCCATTTGTATGTCTAGATCTAACAGCATGTGATGTTTGTGAAATCTCCTATATTTCACTATAGCGGGGTCAGTATAGACCAGAGCACAAATAAAATTGTCTGTCAAGTTAATTAAAAAAAAACTTAAAACAAACTAATTTAAAAAAACTTTCCACCAAAGCGAGCTGTGGTTTGGATATCAATTTTTAAAATAATTTCTGAGACTTTTGCAAATCAGGGGGTCGGGGTACTTTTTTCTCCTTCTCATAGCATCAGGGCCCCAAAAGTTCCCAATTGAAATTTTCCCTTTAAGCCCCTCAATCTGAGAAAACCCTAACGAAACGGGTCATCTCCCCCTCCAAGTACCTTTTATTTTCCCGGAAAGGGGGGAAACCCAATGTTTTTTTTTCCCCCATAAACCAAAAAAGGGGGTTTAAAGAAAGGGGGCCACTTTTTAAAAAAAACCCTTTCCGGGTACGAGTTTTTTTAAAGGGGCCTTTTCCCCACTTCCCCCCGTTCCATGTTGGGAAAGGGTTTTGACCTGTCCCCAGACCCCCCCAAACGCTGGAGGATTGTTTTCCACCAAAGGATCAAAAGACTTCTTTTTGGGAAAGCCAACTTAAACCAAAATGCAGCAAGCTGTTGGTCCTTCTAAGTCAGAAAGACCCCGAAACTTTAAAATTTTTTGGTTTGGGGGGCCCGGTAAAAACCCCATTTTCTGTTTTAAAGATAGAAAGTATTTGTGTCCAAAATGTTTGCAAACTAGGGAAACCTCCAAAATGCCTTTCACCAATCTGTTTTGGGAACGGGAAATTTGGGGCATGGTTTTTTAACGATGGGGGGCGTTGGGTTTTGAGGGGGAAATTTTAAACCATAAATGGCATGTTTTAAAAAAACAAAAGGGGGATTCTCCCCAAATTTCTCATTTATGCAACTTACAAAACCCATTCCACCCGGGTTCGGGAAACGAACTTGATATTGTATGTCGGGGAAACCTTTGCCCCCATCGGGAAAAAAGGGTTAGTTTCCCAATCTTTGGGGTTATCAAAATTGCGAATTTTGGGAAATATAATATGGACAAAGATTGGGTTTACGGACGATTTTTCCAAATAGGCCCGTCAAAAGGGGTTCACAGAAAATTCTCGATTGTTTCTGAACTACCCCAAAAACTTCGGGAAAGCCCAGGGGTCTGCCCCAAAAGGGGAAAAGTGTGGGGGAAATGGATTTGTAATTTCGAGGGAAGCTCCAAAGGGGATAAATAGGATTACTATCAGTATTGAAAAAATTTTCCCACCCTTTTGGGACACCCCATCCCCTTCCAGTGAATAGGGTTCAATTGTTTAACCCTTTGGGGGAAACCGGGTTTTCCATTAGGGCCCATAAATTTACAAAAACATAGCTGGGGGTTTGCGTTTTTAAAAGGGAAAATTTTTCCCAAAGTCGCTATCGTATCTCGCAAAAAGGAGGAAAACCCCTGATACCCCCGAGGTAGAACCTAAATCTTTATGAAAAAAGTTTTCGGGTTTCCCATGGTGACAACCCTGCGCCTCCAGTTTCCGTTTGGAGTATGCCCGTTTGCTGTTTAAAACCATAAATAAAAAGCCCGGAAAAAAACCCAGGCTAATTTAAAACCCTTTTGGGCCCTCAGGGATTTAATTTAAAATACCACCACTGATTTTGGAACTTGTAATTTTGGGCAACGAGACTCAAGATTTTTTATGACCCCAGAAAAATTTTTGGTGAAGCTGGACTGGATGATTTGGGGAAAACCCCCTTTTTTTCCAATAAGGGGGGGGATGGTTTTTTGGATTGGGTACAGTGGGTTTGGGAAGCCTCATCAAAGGGAAACAATTGCCCCCTGGGAAAAAAAACGAGAGGGGTAAATTTCCATCTGTAAAGTTCCCTAAAAAATTTCAAAAACCGGGGGGGAAATTTTAAAATTTTTAAAGATGGAGGAGGGGTTTTTCCCTAAATTTTTTTTCCTGGGGGTTTTTTAAATGGGAAGTGGCAACCCCTTAATTTGAATTTTCCCGGGTGGGATAAAAAAAGGGGGTCTGGAAAGGGGTTGGAAGTTTTAAAAATTTCGGATTTTTTTTTCTTTTAAACTTGAACCCCAGCGAAATTTTTTCGAAGAGGGAAAAGTTCATGGAAAAAGTTTTGGTAGGTCCCCTTTCAGGGGGGATTCATAAAGAAAATAACACGTCAGCAAAACCCGTCCCAATTTGAGCCATTTCCCTTTTTATTTAAAAATTCCTTCAAAAGTGCGGGTTCGTAAAAAGAACCGGCCGAGCTCGATTCCCAAATTTAAAAGAGAAAAGGTGAGGGTGGGAACCCCCGTCTCGTCCCCTTTCAAAGTGAACTTTTTGGGAGAAAAGCCTGGTACAAAAAAATCGGGGCCCGTTTTTTTTCGGGTAAAGCATTAAGAAAATTCGAAAGGGGCCCCCCATAGTTTTTTTTTATCCAGCACATTGTCCAAACCCCCACCCCACCAAACCAAAGCCTTCCCCCTTTCAATGCCAAAAAGCCCGAATGGGGTTTTGGCGTGGCGTCTCCTAACCGTACTTGAATCATCACACTTTTCGAATTTTTTGCTACCTGATCCCCCCCTTTGACAAAACCGAACTTTGAAAATTCCCCTATAATTTTGGGAAAAGTTTTGGGCCCAAGGGGCTCCCAAATTATTTTCGCTAAAATTTGGATAAAAATTAATTAGGGAAAAAGGGACATATGAGGCCCCAAAGAGGGGGTTTCCCTTTTGTCTTTTTTGGGGGATTATTTTTAATTTTGCGAAATTCATGCTGGGGATTTTTTTTTCCCTTTTAAAAGTAGGAGTTTTTAAACCCCAACAGAGCCCAAGAAATTTGTAAATTTTAAGGTTTTGTAAAACTCCCCAGTAAAGCCATCGGGGCCCCTGGAGTTTTGGGCAAATTCTTCAGTTTAAAAAGGGTTTTTTTTCAATTTCAGGGACTGAAAATTGGGGAGTTAAAAGATGCCCCCCTCCCTGCAGGGGGCTAGGGGGGGGTAAATTTTTTAAATTTACCCCAGTTTTTTAAAAAATTTGGGGCGGTTTTTTTCCCTCATCAGCATAAAGCTGTTTTTAGAAGGATCGGAGTTTTTCTGTCACTTTCCTCCCTTTTTTTTAAAGGACCCCCCTCTTGGTTTTTTAAAAGTCAGGTTTGGAGCTAGAGGATGGGGCCCCTAGCAAATTTTGCCAGATCTCCCTTTGGTTTTATTCCGTGTCTGAATAAAGGGGTTTTCCTTTTTTGGTCAGTTTCTGAAGCCCGGGTTTTCTAGCCGGACTCGGATGTTTTGCTTAGCTGCAACCCCTTTGGGGGCTCGTGGCAATTTTAAGGATTAGTTTGAAAGGCGGGCATAAAGCATTTCGAAGACCCGCTCAGTGATGTTTTTTTTTTCCTCTGTTAGTTTTCTTTAAAAAGAGAGTGAAAGCTATCAGCTTTCCCCTCATAAATGCTTTTTTCAGCATCCCAAATAGTTTTGGGGGGGACAGAATGGGGCCCTTTATTTTTAAAAAATTGAAATTTCCGCCCCCACCCTCTTGATGGAAAAGAACTCCTCGTCTTTAAATTTTAAAAATGAGGGGGAAACCCCCAGAGATAGTAAAATCCTCGGGTATTTTAAACCACTATTATATTTGGGGAAAAGGTGAGTGGTCAGATAAAAACCATTTCCCCCAATCTCCCCTTAAACCACTCTTGGGGGTAAATTTGGGGCTAAAAATGTGTCAATTCCAAGACCTGGCCGTGGATATGAAAAAAATGAATATTCCCGGGGCCCCCCGGGTTTTAAACATTTTCCATGGATCAAAAAAAATTCAAAGTAAATGAAAAAAGGGCTAATGGGGGGGAGATCTGTTTTTTATTTTGCGTTCGAAGGGTCCTCTAAACCCCATCCCCCTAGGGGGGATTTTTACTTCTTGAAGTCGCCCCCAAATACATTTAATTTATTCCCTCTTTTTAAATAGTTTTACTTTAGGTTTTGAAAATTCCTCCCTTTTTTTGTGTTAGGCCCCCCTAAAAAGTTATGGGAAAAAAACTTCCCAACAATTTTACTTTAATGTTTCCCAAATTTCCCTTTTCCTGACCTGTTTTCCCGGGTTTCCACCAATAAAACCCGGGGAAAATTTTTCCAATCCGCGAAAAAAACCCCTTTTTTGGTTTTAACGGGGGGACCCATATATGTCCCCCCCAAGGACCCCCAACCCCGGAAAAAAACTTTCCTCCGTTTGGGGAGTTTCCCGTAGTAGGGGTATATCACCCCAAACTTTTAAAAAGCCCCCAACCCCCTTAAAGTATGCTCGGGGAGCGCAGACCTTTACGTTCCAGGGTTAAAACACTCCTCCGTGCAAACTACAATTTTTTTTAGTACCTCAGCTCGCTGGTTTTATAAAATACAAAAAAGGAACAACCAAAAACCCAAACCCAAAAAAAATGGGCCTTGCGGCCCTTTTTGGGGCCCTGAAGGGGGGTTCAAAAAACTCCTCCTTTCAGGGGAAAAAAGGGGGCCCCAAAAAAATTTTAAAAATTCCCCCCCATTTTTTCCTCAAAAGGAACCAAGGGGTAAACCTTTACGGGCGTGCAAACCTTTATGAAAAAACCCCGGGTTTAACAGACATTAACTTTACACCTGGTATGAAAGGTAGGGAACCAGAAAAAAGGCCCGATACAAAACATAGCCGGGAACATTTAACCAAAGTGATCACAAGGGTTTAACTGGGGGGCATTTCCCCCCCAAAAAAAAAAGGAAAGGGGAAGGGGAAGGGGGAAAAGTGGAGCATGTCCCCCAATTCCCCCCAAACATCGGGGGGTACAAAAGTCTCCCAAAAAGGGGAAAGTGGAGGGGCCCCAAACTAAGTAAATGTCTGGCAGCTTTACACGGAAAAATCCCTTTTTTCAGTGTCCCTGGGAAAATACACGTGCCAGTTTTTTTTAAGGCAAATTTGTTCATTAAAGGGAGGTTAAATAGTGTTTTTTTCCCGGAGACCCCCGTGGAACCTGTCCCCCTTGCCTATCTTTCGGGCTTAGGAACGAGAGGGTGGGGCCCTAGTTAAGGTGGTCTTCTCTCGTCAGAGGTTCGGTTTTTGGAGATTTTTTTCAGGTCCACAGGAGAAGAAAGAGCGTCTGAAAATCGAAGTGAGGGGTCGGGGAAAGCGGGTTTACGAAACCCCTAGGACTGTCCCCGCCTCTGAAAAAGAAAGGGAAATTTGGGCCCTTTTCCCCAAATTTTTAAAGGAATTTCTTTGAGGGTCGCCGGGGATAGCCCAAAGGGAAATTTAAACGGGGCTACTGAAAAAAACAGAGCAAACGGGAGAAGGGCCCCCTTTTCTTAACCACCTCTGGGGCCCAAAAGGGCTTTAAAAAGAGATTTTCCCTTTGAAAATAAGTCCGACTTCATAAAACCTTTGAAAGCTCTCAGGATTTTGACTTTTTTCTGTGAAGTCCCCAAATACTTTAAATATTAAACTTTGCGGGGGCGCTCTAATAGATGACGCAAGCTATCACCTGGTTTTTGGGCCCCGGGGCCCTTTTTTCAATCAGGGCCCCCAAACGGTAAAGCCCCTCCACCCCTTTCAGGGGTGCGATAAAGGCCCCCGACTTTTGGGAAATTTCCCCTTTTACACACATAGCTAGGCTCTTTGGGGGGATGGAATTTCCCAAATACCCAGGGTCCTTAAGTTTTTGGGCCCCGGACCGATTTCTCTAGGTCTTTTCTTTTTTCGTTCAAGGGGGTTTTTTTTTCTCGGGTTTAAAGTCCTTTAAGTTGAGAAAAGAGTTTTTGTCAGCCCCTTCTTTAACCCGGGAAAAGAAGATCATTTCTATCCCCATCCCTCGGGATGTACTTCCCCCCATCAGCTTTTACCTGTGCCCCCACCTTGAAACCCACGCCATTAGTGATGTTTGTAAATGGGTGAGATTTTTCTTGGCAACTTAACCACGATGGCTTCTAAGTTTTTGGCAGCATTCCGCTTTTGGGGCGGGGGGTAAACCCCCCTTTATGGGTTTTTGATTTCCAGGGGGGGTTTGGCCTCGGGTCTTTGGTTTTTTTCTTATGTTGTGAAAAAAACAGTTCATTCATTTTGCAACCCGTAGAAAGTTTTCTTCAAAGACATCTTGCATGCATCTTTGGGCCCTATCTCCCAGAGGGGGGGCGGGCCTGTTCCTTTTCGCTTTTTTGGGGGGGTTTTTTAGCAATTTTGTGCGGCCCATCCTTGGCCCGATTTATTTTTTCCCTATCCCCAGGGGGACATCACATTAATAATAGAAATAGCAAAAGGTCGTAGGTAAAATCCGAGTAATAAGCAAATTGTTTGGGAAATTTACTATTGCTTATGTTGGCCGGTAATAGCAAAAGTTTCACAAAAAGGCTTTCCACCTAATGATTTTTTAATGAACCAGTGTGCTATTCAAAATTCGATTTCAATTTTTAGCAAGGAGTCTGCTTCCCTGTCTTCCCTGAGTGGGCCTGCTTAATTTACTGGGGGGGTCCCCTCCTCGTCTAAAAAGGGGGGTCGTCTCCTGCTTGCCAAAAAGTGGGGAAAATGGCGGCCGCCCTCTGTAAGTGACCTGATGATTTCCTTTTAGCTGAGCCAGGGTCCAAATAAAGTGCCCCCGCAGCGTTACCTGGGTGTCCCTTTGGTGCAGGGGTGAGTCGGCGGCCGTCTCCCACAATTTGGCCCCCATCCGGACCCGCTGCTGCTGGGGGCTCTTTCCACCAAAGTCTGCCGGTCCCGCCAAAGCGGAGGGTCGTCCCGCGGCAGTCAGGCGAGTCTGGGCCGCGGGCCTTGCCGCGGACGGTGACTAGGGAGCGGTGGGTGTCGGGAAATTATTTCCTCGCTCCCGGGGCCCCTGGCCTCCTTTTCCCTTTAGGCTGGGGAGGGACTGCGCCCGGGGGAGTTTTTCTCCCGTAGCGGCGGGGGGGAGCTGCGTGATGCAGAGGCTGTGCGCCCGTTTGCGGGAGGTCCCGTCTCCGGGGGGCGGACCGATGGGGAAACCCCGAAACGCGGTGAGTGCCCGGCGGGATGTTCGGCTGGGCAGGCGCCGTGGCGGGTGAAAATTGTCGGGTTTGGGGCCTTCCCCCCCGGGGGCTCCGCACGTCGGCCACTCCATTCGGCGGCCCCGGGAAACCCAAGCCCGAGTCCGTCTTTGAGGATTTCTCCGCGAGGCGTTAAAAAATGAAAGGGCGTTCTCCCCATCTGTTCCGTTTTTTTTACAAGAAATTTGAATTTCCCTCTGTACCGGCAATTTTGAAAATTTTTCAAAAAAATGGCAATACCTCTACATTCCTTCACCTTCGGAAGCAATGCCCTTTCTTGATAGGCTAAAGCGCCCCCCCCAATTTAGTCCCACCGCCAGGCCCTGAAGGTCCTCGCTCCTCCAATTTTTTGCCCTTGATGAGGAGAACCCCGAGAATGACGAGGACGCCCACGCTGCTCAACCAGACCCCAAAAAAGAGAAGGAAAGCTCTGCATCTAAGCTGGAGACTGAGCCCCTTTTTAAAACTTTTGGGGGCCTTTAGATTTTACTCCCTTATGGCTGTTAGGGTTTTAAAAGTATTTTATTTTGTGTGGTTTCTTTAAAATGGGGTTTTAAATTAACTCTGCCTCCTTGTCCGGAGGTATATACATTGTTTTCCCTTTTTTTCAAATTTCTAGGAAGCACTTCTTTCTCGTTTGGAAAAATGAAGTCCATTGGCACTTTTTTCTGAAGGGGAAAATTGGTTTTCCTTTTCCTCTTCCAGAGTGCCCCTGTTTAATTAACCATATTAAAAATGTTTGGGTTTTTTAATTTTTTTTCCCCCAGAGGTCTATTCTATCCGCTTATTCCCGGTTTTTGAAATAAAAACCCGGAACAATAAAGGCCCCGCTCCCCAGGCAAACGACTATGATCTTAAGGCACCTTAAAAGATTAAGGTGGATTAGCCCTCTTGCGGAAAAATCATTGACAAGGGACGATTTTGGGGATGCAAACGTTGTGATAGGGCAGTATTTGGTTTTTCCCCGCAATAAAAAATAAAAGGGGGAGTGTTTATCTTGATTTGGAAAAAAATGTAATTTTGGGTGATACATCAGCAATGTCAGGAAAAGGGGGTGGGGCCCATGTAAGCTCCCAAAGGGGGAGAACTTTACTATTCACAACATTTATGGCCCTAATTCAGATAGTGCTTCTTTCTTCAAATCCCTTCACAAATCCTCAACGACACAACAGAATGCAGAGTCTTGGGAGGGGACTTTAATGCAGTTATTTCTCAAATAGAGGATAGAAAAAGGGATCCCGCTCGCAACAGTAACCCCGCAGTGAGGAAGTCGCTCCTCTTCTCTCTTATTGAAAAATTGGATGTATACGACACATGGCGTATTTTGAACCCGGATGGGAGGGAGTATACTCATTACTCTCACCCACACAATTCCTGGTCCAGGATACATTATATGTTTACCTCACAAAGTCTGCTTTCCAGAGTAGAGGACGTGTTAATTGGGGACATGGTCATCTCTGACCACTTGCCAGTTGTCTTGACCCTTTTAGACTCCATTCAATACGGTACTGACTATATATGGAGGTTTCCATCTTTCCTGACGAAAGATGAGGACTTTCGTATAACTCTGCAGGGGTGGTGGCTAGAGTTCCAGAGCGATAATAATATGCATCAGGGTTCACCCCAGCTATACTGGGATACAGCCAAGGTTGTTCTACGAGGCAAATTGATCTCCTATGTTTCAAGCTATAAGAGAAAAGTTAAGGAAAAGATTGATTCCTTGAGCAACAGCCTCAGAGAAGCATATAACACCTTCGTCGCATTCCCCTCAATTAAACATAAAAATATCTGGGTAGCGGCTAGGAAAGAGTATGAGGTCTGGGTGGAAAAAAGGGAGCAATTTAAAAAATCCCGGTCTGAAGCGCCTTTTTTCCGCTTTGGCAACAAGCCGGGCAAGTTACTAGCAAGGCTAGCCAGGGGTCCCCGAGCGGCTGCCCAGGTACCGGCTTTGAAAAATTTTGAGGGAATTATTAAGAGAAAGGGAGAAGAAGTTGTGGGAATACTCAGATCCTTCTATCAAAACCTATATTCGGATGAACACCTAAATGATCACCACTCAAAAGATTGGTTGAGTAAAATTGACCCCCCCCGGCCTTGCGAATGACGAGGTGGCAGCATTAGGTGCTCCGGTGGGGGCTGCAAACTGGAAACATCGAATCAAAACTTCAAAATAATAAGTCTCCAGTCCGAACGGATTCACTGGTGAATTCTTTAAATCTCTGAAAACACACGTGACCCCCACCCTCCAAACTCTATTTAATTTATACCTGTCGGGATCTGTTATCCCAAAATCAATGAATACTGCCCATATTAACATTTTACCTAAGGAAGGCAAGGATCCCCTTCAACCCTCGTCCTATAGACCTATTTAATTAATAAATGTAGATTTAAAACTACTGGCGAAAATCATGGCGGATCGTTTGGCTCCATTACTACCTAAACTAATTGGATCACACCAGGTTTCGTCCAGGGGCGGTCGGCGGTCACAAACATTAGGAAGGTTCTCTTAGCCCCTGGATGAAGTCAGGAGAAAACCCCAAGAAGCATGCTTCATCTGCTTTGCTTACGGTTGATCCGAAAAAGCTTTTGATAGCGTTGATTGGGGATGGTTAAAACTTAGTCCTGGACAAAGTTGGATTGTACGGTCCGTTTAGAGCCTTTTTGTCACGTTTTAAACCAAACCCTGGAAGCAGGGATTTGTATCCCAGGTTTCCTTTCGCAACCTTTTCCCCTAACCCGAGGAACCAACGGGGATGCCCACTCTCCCCTATTTATTTATAACCTAGCCATTGAACCCCTACCCGTTTTTTTGCTGTCAACCAACACTTTCGAGGTATCACAGTCCAACGCCAGGAGCTAAAATTGGCACTCTTTGCAGACGAGTTATTTTTTTTTTAGAACCCCCGGGAAAGGGGACATCCGTGCATTGTTAAAACCAACTGCGCGTGTTCAGAGAATGCTCGGGTTTTAAGATCAATGAAACAAAATCAGATATGCTGAAACTCCTCCCAATGAATAACCCGCAAGCTGCAAATCCACACCTTCCGCTGCTAATAGCAAAAACTTCCATCAAGTATTTAGGAATTCATATAGGCAGATCTCCAGAGTCCCTCTACCACCTAAACTACCCCCCCCCTCATACTGAAAGTTACCAGAAAACTCCACAGGTGGTCAGTCTTCCCCTTTCGCTATTAGCTAGGTGTCACTTAGTACTTATGATTAGCTTTCCCAGACTCCTATATCCCCTGCAGACGATACCACTCCTTCTAAAGCATTCCGACATTAAAATCCTGATGTCCAACTTTTCCAGATTCATTTGGGCATCCAAAAGGCCGAGGATTGCTCTTCTAAACTTATGCTACCTAAGAAATGTGGAGGGAAAATCTGCCAGATATACCAAGTATAATCTGGCAAAGCTTGTTCAGGGCACTGTATCGATTGGTGAAACAACATCCTATTATTCGAAACTAAACATCTAGAAGCATGTCTGGCAGCACCCTGGGACCTCACGGCTCTCCTCTATACTAAATACTCGGAGGTACCGAAGAATGTTAGGTCTTGCATTCTCATGAGGGTCACTATAGCCACTTGGAGGGCCTGCCGGAAGCTCTTTAATCCCCCAGCAATTTTGAGCAAACACATTCTCTAACAGGCCACCCGAGTTTCCTCAGGGAAAAAGGAAACCACATCTCTCTATAGGCGAAAAAAGGGAAATTGTAAAGTTGGGGCACTGCTGGGGCAAACAGAAAAACATGGTGCAATTTTTAGACTTTCAGAGCTACGGGGAACATTCCAAATACCCCCCTCACCTTCTTAACAATGCCAAGTTATAAGCTTCCTAAAGTAGAGCCCTTTGCCTGGATTGGGGACTTTCCCTAACCTGTTTGACAAGGTTTTTGCCCTGAAATCAAGTCACCATTCCCTTTGGGTTTTATATAAGCTAAGAAACTATAGTGCTACTGGACGGGAAGCTCTTCACCATTGGGAGAGAGTTTTCCCCAGACTCTGAAATTCATTGTCTGTTTTGGGATTTTTTGAAAATGCTGCCGGGGGAATAAATGAAAAAAATGGCGGGAACACACTTTAAGTTAAAAAAATCGAGCTATTTTTGGGGTTCAAAAACCCCCCCCCACATTTAAAAAACAACCCCCCAATGCATCCTGGCCTGCCCCCAAATTATCAACCTAAAACCGAAACCACACGGTTTTTCCCCAAAATCCCAGTCCTTAGGGGACTTCTTGGTCTCACCCTAAAATAACACAGGAGAATTTCGCTCTCTCTTCTCCAAAGGGTATTTATTCCTGATTTTTCCAGAGGGACAAAGTACCAAAACTTGTTACACAAATTCTACTGGCTAAAAGAGAACTTTTTTTCCCAAATGGTTTTGAACGGGAGATACCATAAAAGGAAGTTCTACCCCGGGAAAAACCTATCTATTTATGGAAAATTTAAACCGAATGAACAAAAAATCCAAACTGAGAAGTTTTTTCACAAAATGGAACCCTTTAAATAAAAGCCTTTCTAAGAAAGAAATTAAAAGCAGTGACCCCCTTTTAAAATCACTAGTGGATCTAAGGGGGAGCTGGCTGGGTTTTCTGGGGGGTTCTCAAAATCGATTACAGGGGGGCGCTTGGGGCAAAAACCTGGGGAGACTAATTATCCCCCTTTTTAAGAAGAATCAAAATACAAATCGTGTTTACTCTTTTATTCATTACAAATGTTAAGTTTCTGGCGGAAATGTTTTGTTTTTGTTTTTTCGTTTTTTTTTTTGTTGTTGTTGTTTCTGACATGTTAATTGTTTTGTTGCCATCTTGAAACCCTACTTCCCTCCCCCTCTCCTCTTCCCAACCCTTGGTTGTCCCTCACAGCCAACCTTCGGTGATTGGACAATATACAATCATCAACAAATAAGGTCAACAGGATACGAATTGACCTTCTGACTCTATTTGACGGCTGAGGGGGTTGTGTTTTTTGTTTTTGTTTTTTTTTCCTTATACTCGAATGTCCTACTGGCCATGATGTGGACGATCCTTTGTTGACGCGTACATTTTAACCTGTATTATCGCATTTGTATGCCTGTTTCCACGTGTTTTGAAAATAATAAAAATATATTACAAAAAAAAAAAAAACTATATAAAATTTATATCACTGTAATTGCACCAACACACATAGTAAAGTTATCCTTCATTTATACCACATGGCAAACACTTTAAAATTGAAACCCAAAAACAATGGCGGAATTGCTGTTTTTTTCTTCAAAAACTATGAAATGCCTGAGGGGTTCCCTAAGGGGTGCTGAATGCTAAATGAGGTAACTTCTAGAGGTTTCACTTTTTCTGATACTTAGGGGGCTTTAACCAAATCTGCATTCTAAAAGCCAAATAGCGCTTCCTTCCTTATACGCCCTGCATGCGCCCAAACAGCAGTTTATACCCACATATAGAGTAATTGGTCAAAAAAAAAAATTTCATGGCCCAATGCTAAAAAAATTGTGAAACACCTGTGGGGTCAATATACCCACTGCAACCCTGGATATAGTCCTTAAGGGGTGTAGTTTCCAATATGGGGTATTTTAGGGGAGTTTATTAAGTTTTAGCACCTTGGGGCCTAAAGAAAATCCTAATAAAAATGAGCCCCCAAGTCCAGTAGGTGTTCCTCTAATTGATACCTGTGGTTGAGTCAAATAGTGTACTAATCCATATATGGGATAGCTTTAAAATGGCAGAATCGGGGAAATTTGTATTGATTTGCATTTCTCTGTTCATATTTACTGTACTCCAGTAAAAAAATTTATTCAAATTGAAAATCTGCAAAAAAAAATTTAATCTCCACTTTGCATTAATTTCCTCAAAACGCCTAAAGGGTTAACAAACTTTCTAAGTGTTGTTTTGGATACTTGAGGGGTGAAGTTTTTTTAAATGGGGTGATTTATGGTGGTGTACAACATACAGACCCCCTCAAAACCACGTCAGAATTGAAGTGGTCTAGAAAAAACTGTGTTGCAAATTTTCTTGAAAATGTTCATATTTACTACTAAATGTAAAAGCCCCCTAATACACTAAAAAAAATAAAGGTCCTCTTAAAAAATGATAACAACATAAAGTAGACTTATGGTAGATGTTATTTACTATTTTGTTTGGCATGACTATCTGCTTTATATGCAGACGTTTTTAAACTTTGAAAATGGCAAAATTTTCGAAATTTTCACAAGATTTTGATATTTTTCACAATTAAACAAGGACTGTAGCAAGCAATGTATTACTAACCTAAAGCACAATAGGCCACATGTATGAAAACTGTTTAGGTCTAAAACTCACTCTTTTGCCCATAGTAACCTTTGGGCAAAAAAGTGAGTTTTAGACTTAAAGAGGTTCATACATGTGGCCCAATGTGTCACAAGAAAATATTCTCAAAATCACATGGATAGGTAAAAGCATTAAAAAGTTATTACCAGATAAAGTGACACATGTCGGATTTGAAAAATGGGTCTTGGTCGTAAAGTCCAAAATAGGCTTAGACTTTAGAGGGTTAAGGAGTATGATTTTTATTAATTTTCAGTGTTAAACATGCCTATACAGTGGGATACACTTCAGCCCCATGTTCAAGGTGTATACCTTATGTTTTTCATGGGATACGTGGAGGTCCCTATAACATGATCTGAACACCCCTTATTTCAAATAAAAAAACAGAAATTTTGAAGATATACCCGTTATGAAACCATGCTGACTATTTCCAGGGAGATGCTTAAGAAGTCAGACTAGACATGTCCCCTACAGACTAGATAGCAATGGCTGGAGGAGATGCGTCTGTGTTGTGTATGGTTTTATTTTGCTCTTGCATCTACATCATTGTGGAATACCATTAGGTCCACTCTCTAAATACTCTCTTGACATAAGCTTAGCAGTGACGACTTGTTATCCAAATATTTAGCTGAGTGTCTGCTGGGCTATACTTCATCCTGATAGTCTCCAACCTCTCCTATTAAACTCCCCAGGCAGATTCTTTCCATTTAGCATTATTGATGTTAAATCCTCACTTGATAAATCGTTGTAGTGTAAAACTTATGTTTCTAATTTAGGAAAGTTTATTTTACATGTATAAATTGGCATGTGTTATATATACCCGTGACTATGACACAGATAGAGACTAGATGGATGAATATTACATACAGTAATATGTTATTTGAACTTATAACAAAGCACTACCCTCCCTTCATCCATATCTTGCCCCCACCCTAGGTTGAACTTAATGCACATATGTCTTTTTCAGCCGTACTAACCATGTAACTATATACAAGAAGAACAACATGGCAAGTGTTAATCAGCTCACCCGAATCTGATGTTGGATCCACCCGAAGGAGGCACGGTACTGGCTATGATTAAGGATTGACGGTATCCGAAACGCGTCATTCTCTTTCTACAGCGATGCACCACTGATATCTAAGCGTTGTTTGCATATGCCATTTAACATACTGTGATGTACTTTTAAAAGGATTACAATAAAGGACTTTGCATTTTAATGGATCCTACTGATGAGGAAGCTGGTTTCTACTTTTCTCTTTGAACTATGTAACTACTTTATGTACAAGTGATTTGTGGCTCACTAACAGTATATAAGCACAAACTGTATATTTTAACCAATTCATATATTGTCTAAAGCAGGCATCCTCAAACTGCGGCCCTCCAGCTGTTGGGAAACTACAACTCCCATCATGCATTTATATCATCTATAACAGTGGAAATTATGGAGTTGTAGTTTCCCAACAGCTGGAGGGCTGCAGTTTGAGGATGCCTGGTCTAAAGTGACATCACCGCATGTAACATCATCAGTACAGATGAGTTGTCATTGGGCCGTGAAGCGGTACGGTAATCTATCTTTCATAGGACAGCCATCCAAAGCTTTTGACAAACCCAGAGCCCTGTATACGCTATTGAATGCTTCAATAGTGTCTAGGCCCGTGGTTCTCAACTAGAGTTTCCTGAGGTTCTGTGGCACTTGGTCAGGATTTGTTAAAGAAACAACAGCAGCAGTCAGAACAGTCCCTTTGAGGGAACCTACATTAATATGGATTCTGAAGTGACAGAGGCAAGTGACAGATATTATTTTCTGAAGCAACACTGTTGTTTGAGGTGTGGCCGGGACAGCCTGCTAGGTTGGTTGACGAGTTCAATATGATGGTATTTCTGGTTTTCTTATTTTCATTTTAGTGTAAACATCCAAATGTGCCTTACTTGTTATGTCGAGCAAAAAGGATGCGCTTAAAGGGAATCTGTCGCCAATTTTTTTTTTACTTTTTAAATCAAACACCTGATCCTTATTCTTTTCCTCTCAGTCGTTTTTTTTTTCCTGATTGTAGATTTCTCTATTCGGCCGTCTATATATGATTGTGGGGAAGACATTCTTGCTTGTACTGCTTTAACAGCAGTCAGAGAGATACTTTACAGCAGCTTCATGCACATAGGATTCTTAAGACAGATTATGTCCCATAGACTTGTATAGGAGAGTTTTCATGTGAAGGGAGGGAGAGGAGGAGCTGTGACATCTCCTCTTGTGACTGGTGGATTCTGTGTTATCTGTACACAATGGTGTCTCCTTTCAGTGTGACCCTGCTTTTACTGAATGAGCAGACTGCTGAAAAGCTCTCTAAACAGAACAGGAAGTGTCAGACGATTATTAGGCTTAGTGGCCAAAGTTAAAGCTGCAGGACTTAAGAAGTATTAAAAAAATACTGAAAGTGATATGGAAAATAAAAAAAAAAAAATAACCAAAAATTCCTAAAAATGTGTTTAACAAAAATGTGAGTTAAACAATAAGTCATTTTTTTATGACACGTTCCCTTTAAGTACTTTAGGCACTAAGGGTGCTTCCTATCAGAATGTATAATATTGAATGGTGGCCTAAGGCATACACATATGATGCTCTTACTTTATTGTTATGGTAAACGAAAAAAATTACATCATTTGCTGTGTAACCAAATATATTCTATCATTAATGATGTCAATAAAAATTGTTTGGAAAAAAAATTTGCAACTATTGGTGCTGATTTTGTTACAGATTTATCACATTGCAAATTTTGCTACAAATTCACAGCAAAATCCACAGCAATTGGTTCATATTTCTTGCATGGAGGTGTTATCCTGCAGCAGATTTGACCTTTTGAACGTACCCTGGCAGTATTAAAATTATTTTAGCCTGCTTAAAATTGCCAAGCATGAGGGCAAGCCAGGCAGTCAACAAATTTTGCTTAGAATATGCAGTACAAAAATTCTCTGCCTATCATACGACAAATTTATTTAAAGTATGGCAGGGTTGGACTAGCCCACCAGATCACCATAGGGTCCTCAAGTGGGCCCAAGCTCTGACACAATAATGCAACCCTAATATATTGGGCTCCAAAGTTCTAGGAGAGGATAACCTCAAAAGGAGTTGACTTTAGAACTAATTACTAAATATCCTACTAAACATATTCAAAGATTACTGGACTTAAAAAAAGGACAAAAAATACTTAAAAATAGCCTTGCTAATGTCCTATATAGATAGATAGTGAGTCCTAATAAGTTCCTCTGGTGGGCCCAAGAAACTGCAGTCCAACACTGATCAGGGTAACCTTAGCGTATACATTTTTTTCACCTATGTATTACCATTGCCATTTCGCTAGTAGTATAATGTTGTACCGTGTTAGCCAGAGAAAGTAGTAGAAGAGTGAAGAAATCAGGCGATACCTTTTAGAGGCTGAGTATATTTGATGGTGAGCTTTCGAGAGTACTAGCTCCCTTCTTTAGACATGATGTTAGACTAATATCATGTCAGATGAAGAGCTAGTACTCTAGAAAGATCACCATCAGATATACTCAGCCTCCAAAAGGTATTGCCTGATTTCTTCACTCTTCCATTGCCATTTCGGAAACCACTGATCCAAGCTGACCAGGATGTTCAGCTTCTTTATACCATTACAATGGGAATATATAGCAGCTATGAATACAGTCAGTCTCTGACCAGTTCTAGTACTTAGTTACTTGTTATGTAATCTGTCCTTAGTTTGGTAACATTTTTTCACTCAGTTCCTTCACCACGGCTGGTTAGTAATTGCAGTATCCCAGCACAATGCGCGTCAGTTAGTTCCTCCTTGGCAGAGAATTACATGATGTGCCATACCACAAACCATAATGGTTTCCTATACTAATTACATCCATTTATAAATATTATCTTTGGCTTACCCATCTATTATACATTATGAATCACAACTGAAACTGTAACATTGAGATCTGTGGAGATAATGAATTCCTTTCATAATTTATGGAGGCTGAAGTCATAGAAGGTTGTCACTGAAAACTATTTCATACAATCAGCTGCAAGACAGGTTATTAAACAGAATATGCATTGTGTGTAAGACATATATGAGTAATTATGCTGCTATTTACATACAGTATAGTACATGCAGCGGGTGAAATAAGTATTGAACACGTCACCAGTTTTCTAAATAAATATATTTCTAAGGCATTTATCACACGTCTTAAAATGGGCATATTTCGGCTCCCCGTAATTACCGCTGCCGAGTGCGCAATTTTTACGGGCTGAAAACGGCCCATTCATTACGGTAACCCCCAGTTCTCATACAGACCTATGCATTACGTCTCCTCTCCCCGCTCGGCGAATCCGCCGGCGGGGAGATAATTGACATGTAATTACTAGTGGCGTATACGCGCCACAAGCAATGATTGTCTATGGGCCGCGAGGCGCCGTCCCCCCGCTCACTCCCCCGCTCCCGCCCCGCCCCCAGCCACACGGCGTAATTGCGGGACGTAATTACGTCCCGCAGTTAAGCCGTGTGAATCTAGCCTAAAGGTCAATTAAAAAAAAATATACACAATTGGTATAAAGAAGAAAGAAGTTCCGCAGCGCTCACCATCCGATTTGCAGGTTTTAATTCTTAAAGCAGCTTGCCAGTTTTAGTGCATGTCTTTTTTCATTTTACCCCTTGTATGTGCATCTGATTTAAGAAATTAAACCTTCAAATCTTATGGCGAATGACGCAGAACTTCTTTCTATGCTTTGGAATATTTCTAAAGTTGCTATTGACATGAAATTTTCTCAAGATGTTGGTAACAACCCATCCAATCTAGGCTTATGTACACAGTATTAAAGGGGATTTGCCGAGAGATAGATTCTTACCCCTCTCTTGTTAGTACAGGCAGAATGTCAACAAATCACGCTGAGTCATGAAGCTGCAGGGAGAAGAGGGAGGGGGAGTGAGGAGTGAGGAATCCAAAGGGCGTCTCAAAACTTAAGTGAAATAATAAACAGTACAGCAGTGGATTCTAAATACAGCAGACACAGGCTCATACACTGCACTGTCAGGAAGAGCCTTATCTGCTAAGATGTTATGTAATGTAAACAAATCACGGAGCTGAAAGAGAGAGAGACACACACAGCGGAGAGCACAGAGCTGCATAAGGGATCTTGTGACATGTTCACTGAAATAAAAAAACTATAACTTGTGGCTTCTATATACAAAAGAGAACACCTATTCTACACACGCAGCTTGAAAGCTTCTTCATGTTCCCTGTCATCAGATAAAGCAGGTAATCTAATCACTCTACAAACTAGTTTATTCTGTATACAAAAGAAAACATATTGCTCACCCGGTGCCTTAAAAACTTCTGCAGCTCTGTCTCATCAGATAAGAAGCTCTCTCTGCGCAAGCCCGTCCAGCTCTTGTCAGGCCGTATCTAATCGACTCTTTGAAGTAACCAAGGGCATGTAAGGAAGGCTGTAGCTCTCTCAGACTGCAATTTTTGTAATCACATATATTTAGAAAAGTGATTAAAAACCCATTTTGGAGGATCCCACGTCAACATTACATTGTGGCAAAACCCCTTTAAATACAGTGAGCGTGTTCAGTACTTTTTATTAAACATAACTTAATTCACAGACATCTATGGTTTGATTTCTTTGCCTTTGTGGATTGGATGGGTTGTTACTGACATCTGGTGAGAATTATATGTGAATAGCACCTTTTTAAATATCTATACTGAGAAAATTGGTGACGTGTTGAATACTTATTTGACTCGCTTGTATCTTCTTTGTCTATTAAATGGCTCTAACTTAACTAGGATACATACTATCTTATCTATAACATTTATCGCTTTTATACCATCTAACTTCAGCACCGACAGGCTTCCAAATCTTCTTCCTGTTCTACATCTGTTAAAATGGTACATCGATATCTTTGACCTGATGATGGATTACATGACCGTGTAATTAAAGGGGTTTTGCCACATTCTCATTTCATACCTCCTGCATCCAGCTCTTCAGCTCTGTGTGCTCAGAATGGGGCGTGTGTGATTTCTTTGAATTGCATATCATGTGACCCAGCAGGATGACATCACCATGCCTTTCCTCACTGTAGTCAAAGAAAGGTCTGTTTATGTAAAGCATTGTGAGTAGCTGAGAGGTAAAGATTTTGCTTCACAGCACAAAGGTCCTAGTTTCAAATCCCTGCAGGAACCAAAACTGTTGTTTTTTTTTTCTCTTTCGCAATGCACAAATCTCATTGAGATTTCTTTTTTATTTATTTGCACTGTTTGACTAATTAAAAAGGAGACAGAGGACGGGAGTAGAATGCACCACTTGGGGTTTGAACACTCAGTAGCTGCCTGAGAGGAGGGGTGATGCCTGAGCATGTGGGACCAGGACTGAGGAGCTCTCAGCCCTGGTTGTATCCCCTGGAGATGAGCTGTAAACAATGGATCATTAAGGAGCAGCTAAAACGGTGCAGAATTTTTAATAATAATGACTGGTGAAAATGTTTGTCATTTCATTTGCAAGCTTCCCACGTCAATTTTACTTTGTGCAATTTTACTTTAAGCAATTATGCACCTAGACATTTTGTATCCTGTTTCGTGGGAACTGGAAATTGTCAAGAAGACTAGACTCGGGCTTCATGATGTCAGTAAGCCTTTAGGTATGATTCCTACACTTAAGGTGCTTTCACACGGAGCATTTTTTATTGCGTTTTTTTAATGCCTTTTTTGTGCAGAAATGTTTAACATTAGTTGCTGTGCCTTTCTACACAAAAAACACTACAAAAATGCACCAAAAAACGCATCAAAAACCCACCAAAAACGTTCTATGTGAAAGCCCTCTTAATTAGACTTTATTATTACGTCAGAAAATTGGTTCTGAGGGGTTGAACATGCTACTTGTATTATGACAATTAAATAATCCCTCACAGTGTTCCACTGATGCCCTAACTTGTGTATGACTCACTTTTTATCCTTTCTGTATGAATACTTTTGTGATACTCTAAGAAATTTACATGTCTTAGGCTATGTTCCCGGGCCCTTTATTTGAACGTTTTTATTTTTGGAATTTCCGATCGAAAAATTACTTCCCGGGAAAATAAAATTTTGAAAACCCAGTTTGAAATAAAGTGTCGTTTAAAGTGTGGCACGTATTTTTGGGGACGGATTTAAAAATTCCCCATTAATTAAAAGGGGTGAATACCTTATATGGATCGAAAAAACGGCGGCAAATCCTTTCCCGAAAAAAGGGCCGTGGTAAACCCAACCCCTTAAGGGTTCTCACTAAGGGTTAAACTGTTTTATAAATCTAGGGGCCAAACTTTTATAAAAAACTTTCCTAAAAACTCTCCTTTTTTCCCCAAAAGCAACCAAAAGAGCACTCCTTAAAATTTCTTTATAGTGCTCGGGAAAAAAATGAAAAGGGGAAACTCTAAATTGGGGTTTGCCAAATGGGAAACAAAGAGTTTTGGGCCTAAAAATTTTCATACATGGGCCCTGGGTTTTTTTTAATTTTGGGATTGGGGTGGGTCAGCCCCCAAATTTTTTTTTGGTTTTTTTTCATTGTATTTTTTGGAAAATACCGAAACTTTTAGAGTTAACTTCTCCAAAAAAAAAACCTCTTTAAAGAAGTCACCCCTCTTATTTGGGGTAAATTTTGGTCCCCAACTTACTCCAAAAAGCAATCCTAAGGCTGTTACATCGCTTTGCAGCAGATAACTACTAAGGACACCAACATTCACTTGGATCCGTCCCCCGGGCCACCCAGTTTGGGTCTCTTTTTTAAAACCTGTCAATTTTCCAATTTGGGCCATGGTCCCCTTTTTTGAAAAAATCACCCACGGGGGGATTTATACAGAGAGTCCAAAATTACCTCTCTTGA
The DNA here is from genome assembly GCA_025379985.1 of Phyllomedusa bahiana. Lineage (NCBI taxonomy): Eukaryota > Metazoa > Chordata > Amphibia > Anura > Hylidae > Phyllomedusa > Phyllomedusa bahiana. Next base: position 141,242 of record JAODAL010005471.1, read on the forward strand.
CCCAACCTCTAACCCCTGTGAAGTCTTAAGTTAGTTGTGTGCCACACTGGTTGTCTCCCTTCCAGGGCTGCCCTACATAACGGATTGGACTGACAATCTACCCTACTGGGCATATTTCCTTTTTGGGTATTTTTACATTTGAACTCTAATGCAAAAAATTTGTTGTTTTACTTTTACAATCTAAAATCACATTATTGTCACAGTCCTTTCCCAAAGGGTTTCCCCGCTACATGCCTGTGTCTTGGTTGCAGCCCCTGTTCCCTTCGGCCAGATGTACTCCCCCTTTCCCCCTTGCATTGTTTCCGGAGAGAAAGAAAGGGAAACCCCCTACCCCAAGGGCCCAATTTCCCCAACCTGAGACTTTAAAGGGAATGTGTCATAAAAAAAAACTCACTTTTTTTATGAAAAAACACTTTTTTTAGGAATTTTTGGTTTTGTTTTTTTTTAAATTTTCCCCATTTTAAACTTTCCCGTATTTTTTTGTAACTCTTAAGTTCTGCATTTTTCACTTTGGGGGCCAAGCCTAATAAACGTCTGACACCCTTTCCCTTTTTTGTTTAGAGAGCTTTTCAGCAAAGTCTGGTCAATTTTCGTAAAAGCAGGGTCAAGCTGAAAGGAGACACCAATTGTTTCCAAAATTTAAACAAAAATTTCCCCCATCCCCAAACTCCCCCCCTCCCCCTCCCTTTTAACCCGTTTTTTTTTTTTCCCCAGTAAAAAGAGCAAACCCAGGAAAAATCTCCCCCTAAAAAAGTCTAGGGGACCCAAAATCTGTCCCTTAAAGAATATATGTGCCCTGAAGTGCTGTAAAGATCTCTCTGACTGCTTTTTAAAGCCGTGCAACAAAAAAGGCTTCCCCAAATCATATAAAGACGGCCGAATTAAAAAAATCTAAAAGGATCAGGGTTTTGATTTTTAAAAAATAAAAAAAAAAAAGCGACAGATTCCCTTTAAAGGGGAAATTCCCCGCATTTGCTCCCGGAATTGTTTTTTATAAAATTTGTTTTTATGTCTCTACATTGATCCTGACCTTTGGTTTCTGTCTGTAACCTGTGTTTGCAGGTGTGCTGGTTCCTGCGTTTACCTGTTCAATGCTACCTGCCACTATGCCATTTTCCTACCTGCACTGCTGTTACTTGCCGCTACGCCTGTATACAACCTGCCTGGAACTCTTTCCAAAACCCTTTTTCAGTTTTTCTATCCCGCCTGTGACCCGTCACCTCTGCCCCACTCCCCCGGTTTGGGAGGGCCCCTCACGGGCCGCCGGGGACCGGGGGAATTCCCCCCGGTGGGCCCCCCCCGACCGGCTTTTGGGCCCCGGAGGCCCTTTCCCGTGCTCCCCGGGGGCCCGGGCCGCGCATTTTCCCGGTAGGAAAGCCCGGACCCTTGTCCCGAGGCCCAGAGACCAGCCCGGGTTGGGGGGGGGGGACCTTTTAAAAGTCCCGACTCCCGGGGCTGCGCGGTGTCAGCGGAGGGACAGCGCCAAAATACGCTGCCTCCCCCTGATCTCCCCCCAGGGTGAAACGCTTTGGGCCCCCAGCCTGCCCGGGGCGCCGGGGCCCCTACTGGTGACGTAGGGGGCGCGGGGGAAGTCACTTCCCGCGCCGCCTAAAGCGGGCCCAGTTTCGGAGCCCCCGGGGGGGAGCTCGATGCGCCGGGGGGCCTGCCGGGAGCCGGAGGGGAGCCGGGGCCCGGGGAAGTGGCTGGTTTTTTTTTTTTTTTGTTTTTTTAAAAAATATCAAAGGGGGGCCCCCGGCCCACTAAAGGGGGGCCCCAGGCTACAATGGGGGGCCCCTGACTACTCAGAGGGGGCCCCGGACTACTAAGGGGGGGGCCCTGGCTACTAAAGGGGGGGGGCCCTGGCTACTTAAAGGGGGGGGCCCCTTTACTTTAAAAAGGGAGGGCCCCCCGGCTACTTTTTGGGGGGCCCCTTAAAATACTAAGAGGGGGGCCCCCCGACTACTAAAAGGGGGGGGCCGGTTTTCTAAGGGGGGTGGGCCCTGGCTACCCCAATGGGGGGGGGCCCTGTACTATTGGGG